>JAKFHT010004446.1:0-234095 GCA_023783455.1 Erythrocebus patas
TACTTCTCATTCACTTAGGAAGCTTCGTCTGTCTGGATATAAAACTCTTAGTTGGAGTTTCTGTTTTTTAAGAATGCTAGTTGCCTTTATTTTTCTTTCAAGTCTACCTTGAAATATCTGATGACTATGTTTCTTGGGTATGGTTGTCTTGCACAGTATCTCACAGGAGTTCTGTGCGTTTCCTGAATTTAAATATTTGCCTCTCTAGTGAGGCTGGGAAAATTTTTATGAATGATATCCTCAAATATGTTTTCCAAGTTGCCTGCTCTCTCTCTCTCTCTCTCTCTTTCAGGAATACTAATGCATCATAGATTTGGTGTCTTTCATCATCCCGTATTTCTGTTTTATCATTCTTTTTAATTCTTTTTCCTCATTTTTGTCTGAGTTAATTGATAGAGCCAGTCTTCAAGCACTGAGATTCCTTCCTCAGCTTGGTCTATTATTCTGTTAATACTTGCAATTGTATTATAAAATCATTGTAGTGGATTTTTTAGTTCTGTCAGATCAGTTTGTTTTTTTCTTAAAATGGCCATTTCATCTTTCAGTTCCTGTGTTGTTTTATTGTATTCCTTGTATTCCTTGGATTGGATTTTGACTTTCTCTTGTATGTTGATAATCTTTATTCCTATCCATATTCTGAATCCTATGTCTGTCATTTCAGCCTGGTTAAGAACCATTGCTGGGAACTAGTGCAGTCATTTGTAGTTAAGAATATACTCTGGCTTTTTAAGTTGCCAGGTTTCTTGCACTGGTTTTTTCTCATTTGTGTGAACTGATTTATTTTTTCATTTCTGAAAGTGCTCTCCTTTGTATATGATTTTTTGCTTTTATCTTTTTTGACATCCTTGGTGATTTGATTGTGGTATAAGTAGGTTCAACTGATTGGCTTCTGTTGTGGGAGGTTTCAGGAGGTCAAATCTCAGCTCAGCACTCCTGGGTTGCGTGCTGTAACTGTTGGACACTGATACTAGGCCTCTAGCTTTGTTATCTGGCTCCATGGGAGAGAACTGTGTTAGGAGCCTGCTGTGCTGGAAGGTCCAAGATATTCCTGGTCTGCTAGCCCAACCCTTGAAGGGAGAATGAAAGCCAATGTGCTTCATGGAGATAGTGGCAGTGAGATCTGTAACTTTCTTATGCATACCAGCAGCCACAGTGGCATGTGGGAGTGCACATGTGCCAACTGGGACTAAACACCAGTAGGAGCAGACCAGTGATGTTCACATACATTTTTGCACTGGCAGCGTGGCAGAATGTCTGCTTGTTGGCAGTGGTGTGGCATAAGTGGGGGCGGGGTAGTGGCGGGGTACCAATGTCCATGCACACATTTGTGCTTATGGTGGCAGCAGTGCAGTGAGAGCAGAGTGCTTCTTGGGGTGGGGGCATTGGCATACATGGAAGTACTCACACTGGCAGTGGTGGCATGGGTTCTGTAGTGAGTGGGGTTCTGGTGTTTGTAAATGCACTTGCAGTAGCATCAGTAGTGGTGTGGTGGGCTGCCTGTGCCTCAGGAGGGACAGATTGCCACTGGGGGTAAGCATGATGGTGATTTGTGCTCACTCCCATGCAGTGGGATGGCAGGGTGCATGCACACACATGCACCATTAAGGTAGGGGAAGCAAGGTCTGCCCACATGCACATGCCAGCAAAGTGGTGGGTGGGTAGCATCATGGGTGAGCGTGTGATGTCAAAGTGGCAGGCAAGGCTATTATGGAGGCTGCAGGTGAGCTGGTTGCAACCAGTGGTGCCAGTCTGCTGGATCTCTGACAGTTATGTGCAGTATGCTGGTGAAAGAGGTATGATGAGGGCCCCCAGGAAGCACCCTGGTTGGGCATCCAAGACTGTGCTGCAAGGAGGTTGCAGCACAGGTTGGGGTCCCAAGAGAGGCTGGCAGACAGGGAGTTGCCCAGATCAGACCTGCCCCATCCCATGAGCAGGACTGCCCTGCTCTGTTCAGTTCTAACAGTCAACCTAAATCTGAAGTCTCAAAGTGAAGCATGGTGAGCCTTGGATGATGGGTGTCCCTGGCCATGCTGCACTGCAACTTTTCTCCTGCCGAATTCTCATGGCTCTGCATAGGCTGGATTCTTGACCCTGCCCCTTCTTTAAGAAGCTCCCACTTTCATCCCAAGTGCCCAGTGGTATGGGTTCTCCTGATTCTGGAGAATTGAAGATTCTGGAGGTCCATTGTGAGAGTGGGACACTTCTTGCCTGTTCAACTCACTTCTTCCCCAGGAGTCACTGGGGGCCAGGAGCAGTTCCTGGTGCTCAGCAACCCCATGAAGAGTTCCAAAATTTCTTCCCATTCAGTCAAGTGTCTGCATCCTCCCTCCGTTCACTCTCAATGCTTTCCCTCTGAAGATCTGCTCAGAGTATGCTAGTCTTCCTGAAATCACAGTCTTGCAGTGGAACTTGTTTCTCTTGGCTGCATTATCTTGACTTCTTCTCATGAATACATGTTTCAAGTACAGAATAACTACATACAATTTTATCTGTCTATTTAAAATAAACAAATGCATAAGTTTGGGTGGAAAATAAATAAAAATAAAAATTAAAGAAATATATTTGTCCCTATATGCTAATTCTTATTACTAACCTTCTTCTCTTTTCCCATCCCTCATTTTCTTATAATAAAAATTACTCTAGTATTTAAAGTAGGTTTAGATCGCTAATGTTTTCATTTCTATGTATGCCTATGCATAGGAAATTTCTAATGTCCATAAGTAATATTTATGCAAATAAATCAATTCAGGTAATCATCATAATTCTCTTTAGGTATATACACATGCACACACACATATATATACACATGCACACATATATATATGGTATTTCACACACTTTATATTATTTGATTTTATCTAGAGACTGAATATTAAATTATAGATAACTTATTAACAGAAAACAATAACTCAATAGAATATGAGTTTCTTAACAATCTCTTCAGTCTCATGTGGGCACTCAAGACTGTTGTAAAGATGTAATGAGAAGATATAATGTCACTTTGAAAAGTATGAAAGAATATACCAATCTGAGGGGTTGTTATGATTATATTATAATAACTGATTACTGATTATTTTGCTGATTATAAGTTAATATGATTGATTTTTATTATGAGAATGTTTTTGGTATAATTAAATATATGATTATTGTTATCATCAAGATTATTCTTGTAAATGGTTTAATAAATCATAATTTGTTTAAATATTTTTACTGCACTACCAAAAAGAATCTTTCTAGCTAACTCTATCTTTAGGTTATAGTTTTTCAATGAGCTTATATTTTAAAAGGTTGATGCTGCTATAAAACAGAAAAGCTTATGTCAGTCCCATATAATCCATAATTTCCTATCACAACTCACACATAAAAACACATATGCAAACATTTACACACGCAATAAGCCCTGTTTTAGACCAAATCTTAAGGGGTTTATGTATGAAAAGATACCCTTAGACGTCTCCTCTCAAGCAAAAAACATCCGGGGTGGGAAGGGAAGCTGCTTTCAACCACCAAACAAAACGTCTGCAATTCTGTGGCTGCAGGCTTATGTTTGTCACCAACTATCTGAAAGATATTTGTCTCTTTTCACTCGCAAAACTTTGAGATTTTGGGTCTGGTACTTCACATTAGCTCTCTGGAAGGTGTGAATGCACCAATAGTGGAGATAGAAGGTCTTCTAGCAGAATTGGAGACTTCAATGTCTATTTAGAGAAATTGACAAGTGGTTTTTTGTTTTGTTTTGTTTTGTTTTTACTGTGAATATATATTTTATTTAGTCACTTTTGTTTACAATTGAAACTCTGGGAATTCAAAATTAACGTCCTTGCCTGTGAGCTTCTTATAGACACCAGAAAAAGTTTCAACCTTGTGTTCCACATTGTTCTGCTGTGCTTTGTCCAAATGAACCTTTATGAACCGGCTGCCATCTAGTTTCATGATTCTCTTGCCCACAATTTCACTTGGGAAGACCAAGTCCTCAAGGATGGCATCATGCACAGCTGTCAGGTGCAGCTCCTAGGGCGCTTCTGTTTATTTTTTATGCGGCTTTTCGAGTTGGCTTAGGCAGAATTCTCCTCTGAGCGATAAAGACAACATGCTTCCCACTGAACTTTTCTCCAATTCGCGTACTAGCCGGACTTGGATTTTCTGGAAAGATTTCAGTTGAGAACAGGAACAAAGATTATGATAGCTTTCGACCACCACCAACTTCAATTTCCTTGGCCGTAATATTCAGCTCCTGAGCTGAGCCTTGAGGTCGAGTTCATCTCCAGCTCAGAAGAGCCTGGGAGATGCGGACTCGAACTCGTCCGACTTCTCAGCCATTGGGCTTCACGATCTTGGCGCTCGAACTGAACATGGCCTTCTCCTGGGAGAACTCGCCGAGCGCCGGCTTAGGAAGAGGACAAGTGGTTTTTAAAAAAGATCCCAGAGACCTAGGGAGGAGCCCCATCAATTTGTGGGGGAGATAATGACTATTGAAGCAGAGACCTCCCAACAACCTGAGGAGAGAATTTACCTGTCTGAGGAAATGGGAATTTCCTGCCTAGTGGAAGATTCCACTAGCTTGAATATATTACCACCCTCCATGGGTAAAAAATGCACCGATTGGAAGAGGTCACTTGCCTACTAGATGAAAAACTTCACTTTCGCAAGGGGGCGGGATTCCACCTTCAATATCTAAGAATCTGATTGCTGAAAGATAATATGCACAGACTGAGAGAGAAAATTAAAAAGCTGCAGAAGAAAACTTGGCTAAAAGGAAAGGTATATATAGAGTTTAAGCTGGAAGCCTTGCTGTTAAGGGATGGAAAGAGCAGTAGTTGGGGAAAGTAACTCCTCTGGTAGAGAAGAGAGGACAGCATTTGCAGGAAAGATCTACTTACATGGGAAGAAAAACTTCAGGCTACAATAGAGGGTCCATCAAAGCGGAAACTGGATCCGTTCCTTACACCTTATATTAAAATTAACTCAAGATGGATTGAAGACTTAAACGTAAGACCTAAAACCATAAAAACCCTAGAAGAAAACCTAGGCAATACTATTCAGGACATAGGCATGGACAATGACTTCATGGCTAAAACACCAAAAGCAATGGCAACAAAAGTCAAAATAGACAAAGGGGATCTGATTAAACTAAAGAACTTCTGCACAGCAAAAGAAATTATCATCAGAGTGAATAGGCAACCTGCAGAATGGGAGAAAATATTTGCAATCTATCCATCTGACAAAGGGCTAATATCTAGAATCTACAAGAAACTTACACAAATTTACAAAAAAAAAAAAAAAAGAGAAAAACCATCAAAAAGTGGGTGAAAGATATGAACAGACACTTCTCAAAATAAGACATTTATGCAGCTAACAAACATATGAAGAAAAGCTCATTATCACTGAATCACTGGTCATTAGAGAAATGCAAATCAAAACCACAGTGAGATACCATCTCACACCAGTTAGAAAGGCAATCAATAAAAAGTCAGGAAACAACAGATGCTGGAGAGGATGTGGAGAAATAGGAACACTTTTACACTCTTGGTAGGAGTGTAAATTAGTTCAACCATTGTAGAAGACAGTGTGGCCATTCCTCAAGGATCTAGAACTGGAAATACCATTTGATGCAGCAATCTCATTACTGGGTATAGGTCCAAAGGATTATAAATCATTCTACTGTAAAGCCACATGCACACATATGTTTATTGTGGCACTGTTCACAATACAAAGACTTGGAACCAACCCAAATGCCCATCAATGATAGGCTGGATAAAGAAAATGTGGCACATATACACCATGGAATACTATGCAACCATAAAAAATGATGAGTTCATGTCCTTTGCAGGGACGTGGATGACGCTGGAAACCATCATTCTCAGCAAACTAACATAAGAACAGAAAACCAAACACCACATATTCTCACTCATAAGTGGGAGTTGAACAATGAGAACACATGGACACAGAGAGGGGAACAAAACACACTGGGGTCTGTCAGTGGGTGGAGGGCTAGGGGAGGGATAGCATTAGGAGAAATACCCAATGTAGATGATGGGTTAATGGGTGCAGCAAATCACCATGGCACATGTATACCTGTGTAACAAACCTGCACGCTCTGCACATGTACCCCAGAACTTAGAGTATAATAATAATAATAATAATAATAATAATAATAATAATAATAAAGAAAAGTTCCTGGCTTAGGGACAGGGCCAGTCTTCAATATCAAAATAATGCAGTCTACCATTTTCAGGGGTTTACTATATTTGAGGCTATATTGTAACTATGTTATAAGTAGTATATTACAAGACTCTATTAAGGTACCCAGAGCCTGCAATTACCCAAAGGCTCCAGTCACCCACGTTAAGACTCCTCCACTGTAGTTTCTAGAGCTTTCCAGAGAGAAGCTGCAGGTAATATCCCCAAACTCCCACTAATTGTTTATACATGGAGACTCTAGGTTGGTAGAAAGCATAGGTCTAAACTTTTCCAGTGTTCAGAGGATACTGGACTGCTGCTTCCAGTGGAATTACTGCTACAGCTGCTCAGGACACCTAGAGTAAATGCCAGCATTTTTTTTCTTGAAAAAGATTTTGTATAAAATTCTCACAGATATACCTAGAGCTGCTTTATCTCCCCACTCAAAATTGATCTGATACCTTAAAGCCTCTCTGCTAAGTCTCATCTTCTCTGACTGTTCATGAGTAAGTGTACAACTTAAAATAAGTATTGTCTGATTTCAGAGACTCCATCTGCACTGCAATAAATGATAATATATAAAGCTACAAATGAGGTTTCTTTTGCTTCCTTTTCTATATTACTTTAAAAAAATTGTCTTACCTCACATGTAAGGACTCTGAAGATTAAAAGGACAGAGTCCTCAAACTAGTTACTCTCATCTCAGATAGGACAAGTTAGAGTCCTGCACATTGGCCTACAGGGTGACAGAAAGACATTTTCTTCAGATTTGCATGAGTACTTAAAAAAAAAAAAAAACAGAAGCTAAATATAGGACATGACGAGGACCTTGGGACTATCTAAAAATGGAGAAAAGAAAAACTACTTATAGTTGCTTTGCTTTGCTCCATTTTCTCATATCTCAGAGTATCTTTTGAGATTTAACACTTGAGATATCCCACCAGTTTCCAGAAAAAAGTTGATGCCCAGCATCTCAGACAGTAGATTGATTATACTGTAAAGAAACTTGATTTTTCTCACTCCTTCCATTAATGTAAAGCCAATACTAGTAAAAAGGGGTAAAAGATAGAAGATTATTTTATAATTTATTTACAGATAAATAGCAAGAGGCAGGGCATGAATTTAACTTGGAGGCTATTGTGCTTCTACTGAAGAGACAGTTGCACACTTATTTTTCATATATTGTTGTATTTTATTTAAATGTTGGTATATTTTATTTATTGGTTGCAGATATTTAGATATAAACCTGGGGGACATTTTAATAAAATATTTTAAATTTAAATGTGCTCACAGCAGATTTGCACCTCTTTTACTAATTCAATATATTTTTAACTTTTATTTTAGATTTAGGAATACATGTACAGGTTTCTTATATATAGGTATAATACGTGTCACTGGTGTATGGTGTACAGACAATTTTATCACCCAGGTAATAAGCATAGTACCCAATAGGTTTTTTTTTTTTTCTCTCCTACCACACTCCACCCTCGAGGAAGCCCCAGGGTCTGTTGTTTCCCTCCTAGTATTCATGTTTTCTTGCTGTTTAACTCCCACTTATAAATGAGAACAAGAGGTCTTTCATTTTCTGTTCCTGTGTTAGTTTCCTTAGGATAATGTCCTTCAGCTCCATCCATGTTGCTGCAAAAGACATGATTTTATTGTTTTTAATGGCTGCATAGTATTCCATGGTATATATGTACCACATTTCTTTTATACAGTCTACCACTGATGGGTATTTTGGTTGATCTCGTGTCTTTGCTGTTGTGAATAGCGCTGCAACAAATATACACATGACATGTCTTCATGGCAGAATAATTTATATTCCTTTGGGTATATACCCAATAATGATATGCTGAATCAAATGGTAATTCTTTTTTAAGTTTCTTGAGGAATCACCACACTGCTTTCCACAATGGTTGAACTACTTTGCATTCCCGCCAGCAGTGCATGAGTATCCCCTTTTCTACAAAACCTCAGCAGCATCTGTTATTTTTTGACTGTTTAATAATAACCATTCTGACTGGTTTGAGATGGTATCTCATTGTGGTTTTTATTTACCTTTCTTTAATGATTAGTGATGCCTAACATCTTTTCATATGCTTGTTGGCTGCATGTACATCTCTTTTTTAAAAAGTTTCTGTTCATAAATGTTGCCCACTTTTTAATAGGGTTGTTAGATTTTTGCTTGCAAATTTGTTTAAGATCCTTATAGATGCTGGATATTAGACTATTGTCAGATGCATAGCTTGCAAATACATTCTCCCATGCTGTACATTGTGTGTTCACTCTGTTTATATTTTATTTTACTGTGCAGAAGCTTTTTAGTTCAATTAGATCCCATTTGTCAATTTTTGGTTTTCTTGCAATTGTTTTTGGAATCTTCATCATAAAATTTTTAACAAATCTTATGTTAAGAATGATATTTTCTAGGTTAGTTTCCAGGGTTTTTATATTTTGGAGTTTTACATGTATGTGTTTAATCTATCTTGAGTTGGTTTTTGTATGTGGTGTAAGGTATCGATCCAGTTCCAATATTCTGTATATGGCTAGCCAGTTATCCCACCACCATTCATTGAATGAGGAATTCTTTCCCCATTTTTTTGTTTCATCAGCTTTTTAAAGGATCAGATGGTGGTATGCATGCCGCCTTATTTCTGGGCTCTCTATTCTGTTCCATTGGTTGATGTGTGTGTGTGTGTGTGTGTGTGTGTGTGTGTGTGTGTTTACCAGTACCATGCTGTTTTGGTTACAACAGTCTTGTAATATAGTTTGAAATCAGGTGATGTGATGCCCCCAGCTTTGTTCTTTGTCTTAGTATTGTCTTGGCTATTTTGACTAATTTTTGTTCCATATGAATTTTATATTATTCTATTTTATTTTTGTTCAGATTACACCTTCCTTTTTTAAGGGCAGTTTAAAAATACCAATAGTTAACATTATGCTTACAGAACCACACATGAACATTAAAGAGTTCTGATTTTTACTTTTTTTATATACCAGGTACTGTGTTATTTTGTTTGTTTGTTTGTTTCAATAGAATTTTGGGGCACAGGTTGTGTTTGATTACATGGATAAGTTCTTTAGTGGTGATTTCTGAGATTTTGGTGCATCCATCATCTGAGCAGTGTACACTAACCAATGTATAATCTTGTACCTAAACCCCTCCCACTCTTTCACCCAAGTCCCCAAAGTCCATTGTATCATTCCTTTTTTCCATTGTATAATGTCTTTGTATCTTCATAGCTTAGCTCTTGCTTGTGAATGAGAACATACAATGTTTGTTTTTTTTATTGCTGAGTTACTTCACTTAGAATAATGGTATCCAATTCCAACCAGGTTGCCACAAATGCCATTATTTCATTCCTTTTTATGGCTGAGTAGTATTCCATAGTATATATATATATATACACCACAGTTTCTTTTTCTAATCATTGATTGATGGGCATTTGGCCTGGTTCCATATTTTTGCAATTGCTAATTGTGCTGCTATAAACATTTGTGGGAAAGTATCTTTTTTGTATAATGACTTCTTTTCCTCTGGGTGGATATATAGTGGTGAAATTGTTGAATCAAATGGTAATTCTCCTTTTAGTTCTTTAAGGAATCTCCACACTATTTTCCATAGTGGCTTTAGTAGTTTACATTCCCACCAGCACTGTAAATGTGTTCCCATTTCTCCACATCCATGCCAATATCTATTATTTGTTTATTTCTTGATTACAGCCATTCTTGCAGGAATAAGACAATATCACATTGTGGTTTTAACTTGCATTTATCTGATAATTAGTGATATGGTGCATTTTTCCACATGTTTCTTGTCCATTTGTGTATCTTTTTTTTTTTTTTGAGAGTGTCTATTCATGTCCTTAGCCCACTTTTTTTTTTTTTAATTTTTTGAGATGGAGTCTCACTCTGTTGCCCAAGCTGGAATGCAGTGGCACAATCTCGGCTCACTGCAAGCTCCACTTCCCTGATTCACGCCAATCTCCTGCCTCAGCCTCCCAAGTAGCTGAGACTGCAAGCACCCACCACCACTCCTGGCTAGTTTTTTGTATTTTTAGTAGAGATGGGGTTTCACCATTTTAACCAGGATGGTCTCAATCTCCTGACCTCGTGATCCACCTGCCTTGGCCTCCCAACGTGCTGGGATTACAGACGTGAGCCACCGCACCAGGACCTTAGTCCACTTTTTTTTTTTTTTTTTTTGATATTTTTTGTTGTTTTCTTGCTGATTTAAGTTTCTTGTAGATTCTGGATATCAGTCCTTTGTCTCATGTATAGATTGTGAAAATTTTTTCCCACTCTGTGTCTTGTATGTTTATTCTTCTGATTGTTTCTTTTGCTATGCAGAAGCTTTTAGTTTAATTAAGTCCATCTGTTTATCTTTGTTTTTGTTGATTTGATTTTGGGTTCTTGGTCATGAAGTCTTTGCCTAAGCCAATGTCTAAAGCATATGCCGATGTTATCTTCTAGAATTTTAGAGTATCAGGACTGATTTATGGTCTCTGATCCATCTTGAGTTGATTTTTATATAAGGTGAGGAGATAAAGTATCGAGGTTTATTATTCTAGATGCCAATTGTCCAGCACCATTTGTTGAATAGGTGTCCTTTCCCACTTTATGTTTTTGTTTGCTTTGTCAAAATAAGTTGACCATTAAATTATTTTAGCTTTATTTCTGTGTTCTTTATTCTGTTCCATTTGTCTATGTCTATGTGGCAATTTTTCCCACTCTGTGTCTTGTATGTTTATTCTTCTGATTGTTTCTTTGCTATGCAGAAGCTTTTAGTTTAATTAAGTCCATCTGTTTATCTTTGTTTTTGTTGATTTGATTTTGGGTTCTTGGTCATGAAGTCTTTGCCTAAGCCAATGTCTAAAGCATATGCCGATGTTATCTTCTAGAATTTTTAGAGTATCAGGACTTAGATTTAAGTCTCTGATCCATTTTGAGTTGATTTTTATATAAGGTGAGAGATAAGTATCGAGTTTTATTATTCTAGATATGGCTTGCCAATTATCCCAGCACCATTTGTTGAATAGAGTGTCCGTTCCCCACTTTATGTTTTTGTTTGCTTTGTCAAAAATAAGTTGACCATAAGTATTTAGCTTTATTTCTGTGTTCTTTATTCTGTTCCATTTGTCTATGTCTATGTGGCTATTTTTATACCAGTACCATGCTGCTTTGGTGACTGGCCTTATAGCATAGTTTCAAATCAGGTAATGTGATGTCTCCAGATGTGTTCTTTTTGCTTAGTTTTGCATTGGCTATGTGGGCTTTTGTTTGTTTGTTTGTTTCATATAAATGTTAGGATTTATTTCTAGTTCTATGAAGGAAGATGATATTTTGGTGGAAATTACATTGAATCTGTAGATTGCTTTTGGCAGTATCGTTATTTTCGTAATATCGATTCTACCCATTTATGAGCATAGGGTGTGTTTCTATTTGTTTGTGTCATCTATGATTTCTTTCAGCAGTGTTTTGTAGTTTTCCCTGTAGAGGTCTTTCACCTCCTTAGTTAAGTACATTTCTAAGTTTTTGTTTGTTTTTTGTTTGCAGCTATTGTAAAAGGGCTTCAGTTTTTGATTTGATTCTCAGCTTAGGCATTGTTGGTTTATAGCAGTGTTACTAATTTGTCTACTTTAATTTTGTATCCTGAAACTTTTTTGAATTTATTTATCAGTTCTAGGTGATTTTTGGATGAGTCTAGGGTTTCTAGGTATGTAATCATGTCATCAGCCAACAGTGACAATTTGACTTCCTCTTTATCGATTTGGATGCCCTTTTTTTCTTTCTTTTGTGTGATTGCTCTGGCTAGGACTTCCAGTACTATGTTGAATAGAAGTGGTGACAGTGGGCATTCTCGTTTTTTTCCAGTTCCCAGAGGGAATGCTTTCAACTTCTCCCCATTTAGTACTATGTTGGCTGTGGGTTTTTCATAGATAGTTTTATTACCTTATGTCCCTTTTATACTGATTTTGCTGAGAGTTTTAATCATAAAGGATGCTGGATTTTGTCAAATGCTTTTCTGCATCTATTGAGATGATCATGTGATTTTTGTTTTAATTCTGTTTATGTGGTGTATCACATTTATTGACTTGCATATGTTAAACCATCCCTGCATCCTGGTATGAAACCCACTTGATCATGGTGGATTATCTTTTGATATGCTGTTGGATTTCAGTTAGCTAGTATTTTGTTAAGATTTTTGCATCTATGTTCATCAGGATATTGGTCTGTAGTTTTCTTTTTGTTGTGTCCTTTCCTGGTTTTGGTATTAGGGTGATACTGGCTTCATAGAATGATTTAGGAGGATTTCTTTCTCTATCTTGTGGAATAGTGTCAATAGGATTGGTACCAATTCTTCTTTGAATGTCTGATAGAATTCAGCTGTGAATCCATCTGGTCCTGGACTTTTTTTGTTGGTAATTTTTATTACCATTTCAATCTGCTGCTTGTTATTGTCTGTTCAGGTATCTAATTCTTCTGATTTAAACTGAGGTTGTATATTTCAGGAATTTATCCATCTCTTCTAGTTTTCTAGTTTATGTGCATAGTGTTCATAGTAGCCTTGAATGATCTTTTGTATTTCAGTAGTGTCAGTTGTAATATCTCCTGTTTCATTTCTCAGTGACTTTATTTGGTCTTCTCTTTCTTTCGTTAATCTTGCTAATGGTCTATCAATTTTATTTATCTTTTCAAGAACCAGCTTTTGTTTTGTTTATCTTTTGTATTTTTTTTGTTTTTTCAATTTTGTTTAGTTCTGCTCTGATCTTGGTTATTTCTTTTCTCTGCTGGGTTTGGATTTGTTTTTCTTGTTTCTCTAGTTCCTTGAGGTGACCTTAGATTGTCTGTTTGTGCTCTTTCAGACTTTTGATGTGAGCATTTAGGGCTATGAACTTTCCTCTTAGCACCACCTTTCTGTATCCCAGAGGTTTTGATAGGTTGTGTCATTATTGTCATTCAGTTCAAAATTTTTAAATTTCCATCTTGATTTTTTCTTGACTCAATGTGCTCATTCAGGAGCAGTTATTTAATTTCCATGTATTTGCATGGTTTTGAAGGTTCCTTCTGAGTTGATTTCCAGTTTTATTCCACTGTGATCTGAGAGATGCTTGATATAATTTCAATTTTCTTAAATTTATTGAGACTCATTTGTGGCCTATCATATGGTGTATCTTGGAGAAAGTTCCATGCACTGTTGAATAGAATGTGTATTCTGTGTTGTTAGATAGAATGTTTCTACATATATCTGATAAGTTCATTTGTTCTAGGTATAGTTTAAGTCTGTTGTTTCTTTGTTGACTTTTTAGTCCACTAGTAATTGTTTTATAAATTTGGAGTAATTTTTTGGTGCATATATTAGATTGTGATATTTTCTGTTGGACTAGTCTTTTATCATTGTATAATGTCCCTCTTTGTCTCTTTTTAACTGCTGTTGCTTTAAAAGTTTGTTTGTCTGATATAAGAATAGCTACCCTGCTTGCTTTTGGTGTCCATTTGCATGAATATCTTTTTCCACCACTTTACTTTAAGTTATGTGAGTCTTTATGTGTTAGGTGAGTCTCTTGAAAGCAGCAGATACTTGGTTGGTGAGTTCTTATCCATTCTAGTGGTTCTGTATCTTTTAAGTGGAAGCATTTAGGCCATTTACATTCAATGTTAGTATTGAATGTGACATTGCATTCATCATTTCTATTTTGCCTGATTACTTTGGTTTGTTTTTTTTTGCTTTTGTTGTATTTTTGTTTTATAAGTCTTGTGTGATTTATGCTTTAATGAGGTTCTGTTTGTTGTGTTTCCAATTTGTTTCAAGATTTAGAGCTCCTTTAGCAGTTCTTGTAGTGCTGGTTTGGTAATGGTGAATTCTCTCAGCATTTGTTTGTCTAAAGTGACTGTATCTTTCCTTCATATATATCTTAGTTTTGCTGGATACAAAATTCTTGCTGATAATTGTTTTGTTTGAGGAAGGCTGAAGATAGGCCAATCCTTCTAGCTTGTGGGCTTCTGCTGATAAATTCTGCTGTTAATTTGATAGGTTTTCTTTATGGTTTACCTTGGTGCTTCTGTCTCACAGCTCTTAAGATTCTTTCCTTCATCTTAACTTTGGATAACCTGATGACAATGTGCCTAGGTGAAGATCTTTTGTGATGAATTTCCAGGTGTTCTTTTGCTTCTTATTTGCATGTCTATATCTCTAGCAAAGAAGTTTTCATGATTATTCCTATTTTCCAAGCTTTTTAGATTTCTCTTCTTCCTCAGGAACATTCTTAGATTTGGTCATTTAACATACTTTTTTTTTTTCATTTTAATATTTATTTATTTATTATTATTATTATACTTTAAGTTCTAGTTACATATGTATACTTGTGCCATGTTGGTGTGCTGCACCCATCAACCGTCATTTACATCAGGTATAACTCCCAATGCAATCCCTCCCCTCCCCTCCCCATGATAGGCCCGGTGTGTGATGTTCCCCTTCCGAGTCAAGTGATCTCATTGTTCAGTTCCACCTATGAGTGAGAACATGCGGTGTTTGGTTTTCTGTTCTTGTGATAGTTTGCTAAGAATGATGGTTTCCAGCTGCATCCATGTCCTACAAAGGACACAAACTCATCCTTTTTATGGCTGCATAGTATTCCATGGTGTATATGTGCCACATTTTCTTAATCAATCTGTCACTGATGGACATTTGGGTTGATTCAAGTCTTTGCTATTGTGAATAGTGCTGCAATAAACATACGTGTGCATGTGTCTTTATAGCAGCATAATTTATAATCCTTTGGGTATATACCCAGTAATGGGATGGCTGGGTCATATGGTACATCTAGTTCTAGATCCTTGAGGAATCGCCATACTGTTTTCCATAATGGTTGAACTAGTTTACAATCCCACCAACAGTGTAAAAGTGTTCCTATTTCTCCACATCCTCTCCAGCACCTGTTGTTTCCTGACTTTTGAATGATCGCCATTCTAACTGGTGTGAGATGGTATCTCATTGTGGTTTTGATTTGCATTTCTCTGATGGCCAGTGATGATGAGCATTTTTCATGTGTCTGTTGGCTGTATGAATGTCTTCTTTTGAGAAATGTCTGTTCATATCCTTTGCCCACTTTTGATGGGGTTGTTTGTTTTTCTTGTAAATTTGTTTGAGTTCTTTGTAGGTTCTGGATATTAGCCCTTTGTCAGATGAGTAGATTGCAAAATTTTCTCCCATTCTGTAGGTTGCCTGTTCACTCTGATGGTAGTTTCTTTTGCTGTGCAGAAGCTCTTTAGTTTAATGAGATCCCATTTGTCAATTTTGGCTTTTGCTGCCGTTGCTTTTGGTGTTTTAGACATGAAGTCTTTGCCCATGCCTATGTCCTGAATGGTACTACCTAGGTTTTCCTCTAGGATTTTTATGGTATTAGGTCTAACATTTAAGTCTCTAATCCATCTTGAATTAATTTTCGTATAAGGAGTAAGGAAAGGATCCAGTTTCAGCTTTCTACTTATGGCTAGCCAATTTTCCCAGCACCATTTATTAAATAGGAATCCTTTCCCCATTTCTTGTTTCTCTCAGGTTTGTCAAAGATCAGATGGCTGTAGATGTGTGGTATTATTTCTGAGGACTCTGTTCTGTTCCATTGGTCTATATCTCTGTTTTGGTACCAGTACCATGCTGTTTTAGTTACTGTAGCCTTGTAGTATAGTTTGAAGTCAGGTAGCGTGATGCCTCCAGCTTTGTTCTTTTGACTTAGGATTGTCTTGGAGATCGGGCTCTTTTTGGTTCCATATGAACTTTAAAGCAGTTTTTCCAATTCTGTGAAGAAGCTCATTGGTAGCTTGATGGGGATGGCATTGAATCTATAAATTACCTTGGGCAGTATGGCCATTTTCACGATATTGATTCTTCCTATCCATGAGCATGGTATGTTCTTCCATTTGTTTGTGTCCTCTTTTATTTCACTGAGCAGTGGTTTGTAGTTCTCCTTGAAGGTCCTTTACATCCCTTGTAAGTTGGATTCCTAGGTATTTTATTCTCTTTGAAGCAATTGTGAATGGAAGTTCATTCCTGATTTGGCTCTCTGTTTGTCTGTTACTGGTGTATAAGAATGCTTGTGATTTTTGCACATTAATTTTGTATCCTGAGACTTTGCTGAAGTTGCTTATCAGCTTAAGGAGATTTTGGGCTGAGACAATGGGGTTTTCTAAATATACAATCATGTCATCTGCAAACAGGGACAATTTGACTTCTTCTTTTCCTAACTGAATCCCTTGATTTCTTTCTCTTGCCTGATTGCCCTAGCCAGAACTTCCAACACTATGTTGAATAGGAGTGGTGAGAGGGCATCCCTGTCTTGTGCCAGTTTTCAAAGGAATTTTTCCAGTTTTGCCCATTCAGTATGATATTGGCTGTGGGTTTGTCATAAATAGCTCTTATTATTTTGAGTACGTTCCATCAATACCGAATTTATTGAGCGTTTTTAGCATGAAGGGCTGTTGAATTTTGTCAAAAGCCTTTTCTGCATCTATTGAGATAATGATGTGGTTCTTGTCTTTGGTTCTGTTTATATGCTGGATTATGTTTATTGATTTGCGAATGTTGAACCAGCCTTGCATCCCAGGGATGAAGCCCACTTGATCATGGTGGATAAGCTTTTGATGTGCTGCTGAATCCGGTTTGCCAGTATTTTATTGAGGATTTTTGCATCGATGTTCATCAGGGATATTGGTCTAAAATTCTCTTTTGTTGTGTCTCTGCCAGGCTTTGGTATCAGGATGATGTTGGCCTCATAAAATGAGTTAGGAGGATTCTCTTTTCTATTGATTGGAATAGTTTCAGAAGGAATGGTACCAGCTCCTCCTTGTACCTCTGGTAGAATTCAGCTGTGAATCCATCTGGTCCTGGACTTTTTTGGTTGGTAGGCTATTAATTATTGCCTCAATTTCAGAGCCTGCTATTGGTCTATTCAGGATTCAACTTCTTCCTGGTTTAGTCTTGAAGAGTGTAAGTGTCCAGGAAATTATCCATTTCTTCTAGATTTTCCAGTTTATTTGCATAGAGGTGTTTATAGTATTCTCTGATGGTAGTTTGTATTTCTGTGGGGTCGGTGGTGATATCCCTTTATCATTTTTAATTGCATCTATTTGATTCTTCTCTTTTCTTCTTTATTAGTCTTGCTAGTGGTCTGTCAATTTTGTTGATCTTTTCAAAAACCAACTCCTGGATTCATTGATTTTTGGAGGGTTTTTGTGTCTCTATCTCCTTCAGTTCTGCTCTGATCTTAGTTATTTCTTGCCTTCTGCTAGCTTTCGAATGTGTTTGCTCTTGCTTCTCTAGTTCTTTTAATTGATGTTAGAGTGTCAATTTTAGATCTTTCCTGCTTTCTCTTGTGGGCATTTAGTGCTATAAATTTCCTCTACACACTGCTTTAAATGTGTCCCAGAGATTCTGGTATGTTGTATCTTTGTTCTCATTGGTTTCAAAGAACATCTTTATTTCTGCCTTCATTTCGTTATGTACCCAGTAGTCATTCAGGAGCAGGTTGTTCAGTTTCCATGTAGTTGAGCGGTTTTGATTGAGTTTCTTAGTCCTGAGTTCTAGTTTGATTGCACTGTGGTCTGAGAGACAGTTTGTTATAATTTCTGTTCTTGTACATTTGCTGAGGAGTGCTTTACTTCCAATTATGTGGTCAATTTTGGAATAAGTGTGATGTGGTGCTGAGAAGAATGTATATTCTGTTGATTTGGGGTGGAGAGTTCTATAGATGTCTATTAGGTCTGCTTGCTGCAGAGATGAGTTCAATTCCTGGATATCCTTGTTAACTTTCTGTCTCGTTGATCTGTCTAATGTTGACAGTGGAGTGTTGAAGTCTCCCATTATTATTGTATGGGAGTCTAAGTCTCTTTGTAAATCTCTAAGGACTTGCTTTATGAATCTGGGTGCTCCTGTATTGGGTGCATATATATTTAGGATAGTTAGCTCTTCCTGTTGAATTGATCCCTTTACCATTATGTAATGGCCTTCTTTGTCTCTTTTGATCTTTGATGGTTTAAAGTCTGTTTTATCAGAGACTAGTATTGCAACCCCGCTTTTTTGTTCTCCATTTGCTTGGTAAATCTTCCTCCATCCCTTTATTTTGAGCCTATGTATGTCTCTGCATGTGAGATGGGTCTCCTGAATACAGCAGACTGATGCAGAAACTCTACAAGCCAGAAGAGAGTGGGGGCCAATATTCAACATTCTTAAAGAAAAGAATTTTCAACCCAGAATTTCATATCCAGCCAAACTAAGTTTCATAAGTCAAGGAGAAATAAAATCCTTTACAGATAAGCAAATGCTTAGAGATTTTGTCACCACCAGGCCTGCCTTACAAGAGACCCTGAAGGAAGCACTAAACATGGAAAGGAACAACCGGTACCAGCCATTGCAAAAACATGCCAAAATGTAAAGACCGTCAAGGCTAGGAAGAAACTGCATCAACTAACGAGCAAAATAACCAGTTAATATCATAATGGCAGGATCAAGTTCACACATAACAATCTTAACCTTAAATGTAAATGGACCAAATGCTCCAATTAAAAGACACAGACTGGCAAACTGGATAAAGAGTCAAGACCCATCAGTCTGCTGTATTCAGCTCTTTCTTTAGCTTATTCAATTCTACTGCTGAGACTTTTCTGTGAATTTTCCATTTCTCTAAGTGTGTCCTTCCATTCCAGAATCTGTCATTGTTTTTTATTTATACTATCTATTTCATTGAAGATTTTCCCCTTCATCTCTTGTATCATTTTAAAAATTTCATTAAATTGTGCTTCACCTGTCTCTGGTGCCTCCTTGATTACATTAATTATTGATCTTCTGAAAATTTTTGACAATTCAGATATTTTTTTCTTGGTTTGGGTCTATTTCTGGTGAGCTAGTGTGATCTTTTGGGGTGTTAAAGAACCTTGTTATGCCATATTATCATTTTCTGGTTCCTTCTTATTTGGGTAAACTATGTCAGGGAGATGTGTCTCAAGGACTGCTGTTCAGATTATTTTGTCCCATGGGGTGCTCCCTTGATGTAGTGCTCTCCCCCTTCCCCTAGGCATGTGGCTTCTTGAGAGCCAAACTGCAGTGACTATTTTTTTTTTCTTTTCTGAATCTAGCCATCCAGCAGAGTTACAGGGCTCTGGGCTGGTACTAGGGAGTGTCTGCACAGAGTCGTGTGATGTGAACTGTCTTCAGCTCTCTCACCTGTGGATATCAGTTCCTGTTCTGGTGGAGGTGGTTGTGAAATGGACTCGGTGAGGGTCCTGAGTTGTAGTTTTGTTTATTGCACTAGTTTTGTGTTGGTTGACTCCAGCCAAGAGATGGTGCTTTCAAGAGAGCATCAGCTAGAATAGTATAAGGAGGATCAGGTGGTGGATAGGGCTCTAGAGCTCCCAAGAGATTATGTCTTTTGTCTTCAGCTATCAGGGTTGGTAGAGAAAGACCATCAGATGGGGGCAGGGTTAGGTGTGTCTGAGCTCAGACTCTCCTTGGGTGGGATTTCCTGCAATTGGTGTGTGGGATAGAGGGGTGGATGTGAGCCCAATAGAGTTACATTTACAGGGGGATAATGGCTGCTTCTGTTGTGTCATGAAAGTTGCCAGGGAAGTGGAGAAAAACTCAACAGTTACAGGCCTTACCCAGCTCCCATACAGCCCAAGAGGCCAGTGTCACTCCCACCATGCCTTCCCCAAACAGCATCGAATTTATCCCTAGGCAGCCACTGACCAGAGCTGAGAACTTGTCTCAGGCTACCAGCCTCCCAGCTGAGAAAGCAAGTAGAACTTTCAGGTCTTGTGCCTTCCTACCTGCCGTGGCTTCTGTGCTTCATCTGCACGTCTGATTCACCTCCCAACCTGCCACCCCCACCCCCTCCCCCCGCGGTTTCTACCGGGAAACTTTACATTCAGTTGAAATTGCTACTTTTTCCAGTGGTCTTTTCCCAGTTCCTCTGGCAGCTCTCCACAAGGCCCTCTGTGAGACAAAGTCAGAAATGGCTTCCCTTGGGACTCAGAGAACCCACAGGGCTATTCCTGTTGCTTCCTTATCCGTGTATTTTGCTCAGTTCTCTAAACTTGTCTCAGCTCCAGGTTAGGCCAAATTTTTCTCTTGTGAACTGCAACTTCAGGTTTCCAGTGAAGATGTGTGTTCCAGGGTAGACAATCCCTCTTTCACTCTTTCACACTTTGGGAACTCACAGATATCTGGCTGTCTTGCAGTGCCTGCAGGAGCAATCTGTTTTCTTCAAAGGGTTTGTGGATTCTCTCAACTTTCCTAGTATGTTCCTGTGGTAGTTCTTGGAGAAAAACTTTACAATTTGCATCTCCACATGCTCTTCTCTCCATGCAAGTGAGAGCTGCAAGTTAGTATTGCCTTCTAACCACTATTTTCCAACTCCACATGAATTTTAATATAGTATTTTTCCAATTATGAGAAGAATGTCATTGGTAGTTTAATAGGAATAACATTTAATCTGTAAATTACTTTGGGCAGTATGGCCATTTTAACAGTATTGATTCTTTCTATCCATGAGCATGGAATGCTTTTCTATTTGTTTGTGACATCTCTGATTTATTTGTGCAGTGTTTTGTAATTCTCACTGTAGAGATATTTTACCTCCTTGGTTAGCTGTATTGCTAAGTATTGTATTTTTTTTGTGGCAATTGTAATCCTGACTTGGATCTTGGCCTGGATGTTTTTGGTGACTAGGAATGCTACTGACATTGATTTTATATCTGAGATTTTGCTGAAGTTGTTTATCAACTCAAGGAGTTTTTTAGGCAGAAAATATGTTTTTTTTTGGTTTTTTTTTGTTTTTTTGTTTTTTTGTTTTTTAAGATACAGAATCATGCCACCTACACATGGGGATAGTTGACTTCTTCTCTTGCTATTTGAGTGCTTTTTATTTATTTCTCTTGCCTGTTTGCTCTAGCCACGACTTCTATGTTGAATAAGAGTTTTGAGAGAGGGCATTTTTGTCTTAAGTTGGTTTTTACTGGGAATGCTTCCAGCTTTTTCCCATTCCGTCTGATGTTGTCTGTGGGCTTACAAAAAATGGCTCTTATTATTTGAAGTATGTTCCTTTAATATCCAGTTTATTTAGTGCTTTTAACATAAAGAAATGTTGAATTTTATCAGAAGTCTTTTCTGCATGTATTGAGATTATCGTATGGATTTTATCCTTAGTTCTGTTTATTTGATGAATCACATTTAATAATTTGCATATACTGTCATGATGGATTAGCATTTCAATGTGCTGCTGGATTTGGTTAGCTAGTATTTTGTTGAGATTTTTTTCATCTATATTTATCATGGATTTTGGCCTGGGGTTGTGTGTGTGTGTGTGTGTGTGTGTGTGTGTGTGTGTGTGCATGCGCATTAGGTTTTGATATCAGAATGATGATGGCCTCAGAAATTGGGTTAGGGAGGAGTCCCTCCTCCTTAATGTTTTGAAATAGTTTTAGTAGGAAAACTAGTACCATCCCCTTTTTATATATCTGGTAGAAATTGGTGTTAATCTGACTGATCCTGGGCTTATTTTGACTGGTAAAATTTTTATTATTGATTCCATTTCAAAAATCATTATTGGTCTGTTCTGGAATTCAATTTTTTCCTGGTTCAGTCTCAGGAGGTTGTGTGTGTCCAGGGAGTTATGCATTTTCTTTGGACTTTCCAGTTTGTGAGCACAAAGGTACTCATAGTAGTCTCAGGGTTTTTAGTACTTCTCTGGGGTCAGTGGTAACAATCCCTTTGTAATTTCTACTTGTGTTTATTTGGATCTTCTCTCCTTTTATCAGTCTAGTTGGTGGTGTTTCTATCTTATTAATTTTTTCAATGAACCAATTCCTGGATTCACTGATTTTTTAATGCTTTTTTGTGTCTAATTTTTTCAGTTCAGCTCTGATTTTATAATTTCTTGTCTTCTGATAGCTTTGTGATTGGTTTCCTCTTTTTCCTCTAGTTCTAGTTGTGATGTGAGGTTCTTAATCTGAGATCTTTCTAACTTTTTCATGTTGGCATTTAGTCTTAACACTGACTTAGCTATGTCCCACAGATTCTGATATTTTGCATCTTTGTTTGCATTAGTTTCAAGGGATATCTTGATTTCTGCCTTAATTTTATTTTCATATACCCAAATGTCATTCAGGAGCAGGTTACTTAATTTCCATGTAATTGTATGGTTTGAAGTGATTTTTTAAGTATTGATTTCTATATTGATTGTGCTGTGGTTTGAGTTTGGTTGGTATGTTTTCAGGGTTTTTTTTTTCTAATTTGCTGAGCATTGTTTTATGCCTGACTGTGTGGTCAATTTTAGAGTATGTGTCATGTGGTAATGATAGGAATATATGTTCTGTCTTTTTGGCTGGAGATTTCTGTAGGTATCAATTAGGTCTGTTTAGTAAAGTACTGAGTTCAGGTCTTAACATGAATCTCTCTAATACTGTCAGCAGAATATTGAAGTCTCCCACTATCGTTTTATGGTTATCTAAGCCTCTTCTATGTCTCCAAGAACTTGTTTTATGAATCTGGGTGCTTCTGTGTTGGATGTGTGCATATATAGGGTAGTTAGGTCTTCTTGTGAAATTGAACCCTTTGCCATTTTATAATGCCCTTCTATATATTTTTAAATCTTTGTTGGTTTAAAATCCATTTTGTCTGAAATTAGGATGGCAACCTTGTTTCTTTTTTCTGTTTTTTATTTGCTTAGCAGATTTTTCTCCAACCCCTTATTCTGAGCCTATTGATGTTATTGCATGTGAGATGGGTCTGTTGGATACAGCATATCATTGAGTCTTGCTTCTTTATTCAGCTTGCCACTCTCTGCCTTTTAAGTGGGGTATTTAGCCCATTTACATTCAAGGTTGGTATTTACATGTGAAAATTTGGTCTGGTCATTGTGTTGTTTGCTGGTTATTATGTAGACATTTTTGTGGTTGCTTAACAGTGTCACTGGTCTATGTATTTAAGTGTGTTTTCATAGTGGCTCATATGGGTTTTCCTTTCCATATTTAGTGCTCCTCTCAGGACCTCTTGTAAGGCAGGTCTGGTGGTAATGTACTCCATCAGCATGTCTAAAAAGGTTCATATTTCTTCTCCAGTTATGAAGCTTCATTTTGCTGGATATAAAATTCTTATATGGAGATTTTTTTCTTTAAGAATATACTGAACATAGGGCCCTGATCTCTTCTGGGTTTTGGGATTTCTGCTGCAAAATCTACTGTTAGCCTAATAGGATTCCCTTTGTAGATAACCTGCTCCTTCTCTCTACATGCCTTTAAGATTTTTAATTTCATTTTGACCTTGAGGAACCTGATGATTATGTGTCTTGGGGATGGTCTTCTTGTGTAATATCTCACAAGACTTCTCTGCATTTCCTCAATTTGAATGTTGGTTTATCCAGTTAGGCTGAGGAAGTTTTCCCAGATGATATATTGAATATGTTTTCTAGGTTTCTTGCTTTCTCCCTGTCTTTTTTTCAGGAATGCCAATGAGTTGTAGATTTGGTCTCTTTACATAATATGTTTCTCAGAGGTTTTTTTGTTTTGCTTTGTTTTTGAGACAAGGTCTCAAGCTGTCATCCAAGCTAGAGTGCAGTGGCACAGTCTCAGCTAACTGCAACTTCCACCTCCTGGGCTCAAGTTATTCTCCTGCCTCAGTCTCCTGAGTAGCTGGGACTACAGACATGCACTACCACACCTGGCCAATTTTTGTATTTTTAGTAGAGACGGGGCTTCACCACGTTGACCAGACTGGTCTCAAACTCCTGACCTCGAGTGATCTGCCCACTTCAGCCTCCCAAAGTGCTGGATTACAAGCCTGTGCCACCGTGCCTGGCCTCATTCTTTTTTTTTTATTTTTGTCTGAGTAAGTTATTTCAGAGAGCTACTCTTCAAGCTCTGAGATTGTTTCCTCAGCTTGGTCTATGCTGCTGCTAATATTTGCAATTGCATTATTCAATACTTGTGGTGTATTTTTCATTTCTATCAGATCAGCTTGGTTATTTTTATAATGGTTATTTTGTTTATCAGCTCCTGTACCATTTTATTGTGATTCTTAGCTTCATCATATTGGGTTTTCATGTTCTCCTGAATCTTGATGATCTTCTTTTCTATTTATATTCTGAATTCAATGTCTCTTTTCAGCCATTTTGGCCTGGTTAAGAACCAATGCTGGGTAACTAGTGTGGTTGTTTGGAGAAAAGAAGGCACTCTGGCTTTTTGAGTTGCCAGAGTCCTTGCACTTTTTTTTTAACCTGTATGGGCTGGTATCCTTTTAACTGCAGTGCAAACTGAGCACAGTCAGACTTCTTTTCTAATTGTTTTCAGAGGGCAGAGTCTTTGTTCAGAGTGTTTATTTGTAGCTGAACAGTTGTCCTTGTTTTTACATGATGGTATATTAGCAAAGTATTTTTTGTGTTGATGTTCTTGGCTGTGGTCAAGTAGGTGGTGCTTAAGCTTAATAGTGAGTAGGTAGACTCTTTCTCAGTCTTTTGGGTCCTATGTATTTTTTCACAATTGTAGCCATGTTTTCTGTCAGTGATCTGAATGTATGGGCTCCTCTCTCACACTGCAGATCTTGTCTTGGTATGCCTGGGCTGCACACCACAGCTCTGGAGCAATCTCAGTTTCTATATTCCCTTCCCTGCTTGGAAGTAACAAGAGAAGCAAATTTAGCAGTGGTTGTGGCAGAGGGTCTTTCACTTGTTTCTTATGACTCCACCCGAGAAAGATGTAGAGCTGCTATTATTCAGTGTGATTAGCTCTGAATGGGACAGCTATGTAGTGTACCCAAGCAGGGTTGGGGGGCTGCCTGGCAGCAATAGCGGGGAGGTGGATGGGTCCTGGATAAAATAGATTTGCTGCTGCTTCTTAGGGCAACTGCAGTTTGCTGGAATTGTGGTTAAAGCACTCAACGTCTTTGCTCCTTCAGTCTGAGGGTAATAAGGGCAGTACCACTGCAGTGGCAGTGGCAAAGGGCTTTCAGTTGCCTCTAGTAGCTCCATCTTAGAGAAATACAGAGACACTCCTACTGGAAATGTTCAGCGATGGAGTGGAGCAGCTTCTCTGGTGGCCCAAGCTGGGGGTTTTACTTGTTGAAGAGCAGAGAGCTGAGGTCTCACAAGGATAAGAGATTGGATTCTTTTCTATATGATAACTATGGTGTGCTGTAAACTTGGGTGACAGCCTCAGGCTCTTTGTTTCTTCCCCAGAACAATGTCAGCAGAAGCAGAACTGTAGCTATGACAGTGGTTGTGGTGGGGGGGTGTTGTCTGTTTCCTCTAGGATCCCCACCTCAGGGAAACATAGAGCCACTACCAGTGGGTATGTTCAGTAAGAAGTGAGGTGACTGTTCTGTGGTTCTAAGCTGGGGACCCTGTCTGGTGAAGAGTGGGGTGTAGAGGCTCACAGGGAGGAGAGACTGGACCCCTCTTCATATGTTGTCTGTGTTATGCTGGAGGTGCCAGCATAGAAGCAGGCCCTTTGTTCCTTTCCCCACCCAAAGGTGGTTAGGGTGGTACTACTGTAGCTGCAATGGCAGATGGGTTGTGGGTTGTCCCTGGAATTTCTTCCTCATAGAAATGTAGAGCTGCCCTCTGACTGAAGTGTTCAGGTGGAGGCAGGGTAGTTGTCTGGAATCCCAGGTTGGGAGGGGCCACCCAATGGAGAGAAGCAGGGACAGGGACCAACGTGGACAGCAGTCTGGTCACTTTTCTGTGGGATGGCTGCTCTTTGCAGGGGACCACACTATTCCTTAATCACAGTGTACTCTTCAGAGCCTGAAGGCTATAGAAGCAAGGTCTGTGAGACAGCAAAATGGTGGTCAGCCTCTCCCTCTGGGAGTTCTGTCCCAGTGAAGTGCAAAGTGGCTACTGGTCCAAAAGCCTCAGTAGGGTGTGGCTGGAGTTTTCTGTTGGGCAGTCCCACCCTGTGATGAGAATTGGAACCAGGGACCCATATAAGATACAGTCTGGCCACTTCCATAGATTAACTGCACCATGCGGGGTATCTGTACCACTCATTACCGCTAGAGTCTGAAGGCCATAGTGCCAGGGGCTGTGAGACAGTAAAAAATGGTAGCTGAGCTCTCTTTCTGGGAGCTCCAATCCAGGGAAGTACGATGTTACTACCAGCCTGAGAGCCCCAGCAGACGCAGCTGGGGTCTCAGTTTGGGGGTCCCAGCCAGTGAGGAGGAGTGGGATCAAGGACCCAATAGAAAACAGCCTGGCCACTTTTCTGTGGGATGGCTATGCTGTGCAAAGGCTCCACACCACTCCCTAAACACTGCTTGCTTTCCAGAGCATGAAGGCTATAGCACTAAAGGCTGCAATACAGCAAAAATGGCAGCCTTTCTCTCTCTCTGGGAGCTCCATCCCACGGAAGTACAGAGCTGCTACTGGCCCAAAAGCCCCAGTGGGTGGTAGCTGAAGTACCAGATCATGGGGTCTCACCCCATGTGGAGAAGTGGGATAAGAGAGCTGCATAAAAAATAGTTCAGCTACTTTTCCACAAGACAGTTTTGCTGTGCTGGAGATTTGAATCACTCCATAATTACCACTAGAGCCTGAAGACTATAGCAGAAAGGACTGTTAGACATCTTCTCATTCTGGGAACTCCATTCTAGGGAAGTGTAGACTTCCTACTGGCCTGAGAGACTAGATGCCAAGTGGTTGGAGACCCAGGCCAGTAAGTCTTATTATACAAGGTGGAGAGGAAAAGGCCTGCAGTCTGTTGCTGCTCAACCCCCTGGATTTGGCACTTGTTTGGGGGGCATGCAAGAGATCCTGACTTTACCTGCTCCAGGAACTGCAGCTGCTAATGCCAGGTCACCCAGGGATTCAAGGCTCCTGGGAATCTGTGTGTGCCTGAGTGGCAACTCTGCCCAGACTCCATGTAGCTCTCTGTGTCAGTCTGAATGCCCTGTTGGTGTGGGCTCATGGGGGATTACTTGATACCAGCGTTGGAAAAGTTCATGGCAGAAGTGTGGGTTCCCAGGGACTCTTATTCATTCACTATTTCTCCATAGTGAAGAAGCCTCTCTTGGCTCCCTGTTATTCTCTGGCGGGCAGCCATTCTGTTTCACTCCTCTTCAGTCTCCATGGGTCAATTTGTTTCCTTGATGAATCCCAATGTGTTCACCTGGATGTTCCAGTTGAAGATCTAGTAATTACTCACCACTCTTTCTTCTCCATGAGAGTGGTTCACACTAGCTTTTAGTCAGCCATCCTGCTCCCTTCCCTACACACTTACCTAACAACTCAACTAAAACACCTCCAAGACCTTTGGAATGGCAATAGGAGAAGATCACCAGACGCTCTTCTTCATGAAAAATCTATTGAGCTGGCCAAAATTTAAAATAAACAATCAGGAGCTGCTGACAAAATGACTGAAAAGGAACAGCTTTGGTCTGCAGCTCCCAGTGAGACCAATGCAGGAGGCAGGTGATTTCTGCATTTCCAACTAAGTGGTGCCTGGAACCCCAGTGAGACAGAATCTTTCACTCCTCTCACAAAGGGACTAAAGCCAGGGAGCCAAGTGGTCTTGCTCAGTGGATCCCACTCACACAGAGCCCAGCAAAGTAAGAAATCCTGGCTTGAAATTCTGGCTGCCAACACAGCAGTCTGAAGTTGACCTGGGACGATTGAACTTGGTGGGTGGAGGGGCATCCACCATTACTGAGACTTGAGTAGGGAATTTTTTCCTCACAGGGCTAAGGACTAAGTGGAACCCAACACAGTGTGGCAAAGTAGCTGTGGCCAAACTGCCTCTCTAGATTCCTCTTTACTGGGCAGGGCATCTCTTAAAGAAAGGCAGCAGCTCCATTCAGGAGCTTATAGATAAAACTCCCATCTAATTGGGACAGACACCTAAGGGCAGTGGTGGGTGCAGCTTCATTAAACATTTCTGCCTGAAAGATCTGAAGAGAACAGCTGATCCTGACAGGAACTCTGAGCACATTCTCAATATCTGCTAAGTGACAGACTGCCTCCTCAAGCAGGTCCCTGACCCCAGTGTCTCCTGACTGGGAGGCCTCCCAACAGGTGTTGAAGACACCTCAAACTGGAGAGCTCCAGCTGGCATCAGGCTGGTGCCCCTATGGGACAAAGCTTCCAGAGGAAGGAGCACACAGCAATCTTTGCTGTTCTGCAGCCTCCACTGGTGATACCAAGGCAAAGAGGGTCTGGAGTGGACCTCCAGCAAACTCAGCAGACCTGCAGAAGAGGGACTGACTGTTAGAAGGAAAACAAACAAACAAACATCAATAACATCAACACCAACAAAAAGAAGTCCCACACAGAAACCCAATCCAAAGGTCATAAACCTCAATGATCAAAGGTAGATAAATCCACAAAGATGAGGAAAAACCAGAGCAGTAACACAGAGAATTTCAAAAACCAAAATGCCTCTTCTCCTCCAAATGACTGAAACTCCTTTCCAGCATGGGCACAAAACTAGACAGAAAATGAGTTTGATGAATTGACAAAAGTAGGCTTTAGTAGGTGGGTAATAACAAACTCCTCTGAGCTAAAGGAGCATGTTCTAACCCAATGCAAGGAAGCTAAGAACCTTGAAAAAGGTTACAGGAACTGCTAACTAGAATAACCAGTTTAGAGAAGAACATAAATGACCTGATGGAGCTGAAAACACAGCAAGAGAACTTCATGAAACATACACAAGAATCAATAGCCAAATTGGTCAAGAAGAAGAAAGGATATCAGAGATTGAAGATCAACTTACTGAAATAAGTGTGAAGACAAGATTAGAGAAAAAGATTGAAAAGGAACCAAAAACCTCTGGGAAATATGGGACTATTTGAAAAGACCAAACCTACAATGGATTGGGATCTCTGAAAGTGACAAGAAGAATGGAACCAAGTTGGAAAACACTCTTCAGGATATTATCCAGGAGAACTTCCCAACCTAGCAAGACAGGCCAACATTCAAATTCAGGAAATACAGAGAAGACAACTAAGATACTCCTTGAGAAGAGCAATGCAAAGACACATAATCATCAGATTCTCCAAGGTTGAAATGAAGGAAAAATGTTAAGGGAAACTAGAGAAAGGTCAGGTTACCTACAAAGGAAGCCCATCAGACTAACAGTGGATCTCTGCAGAAACTCTACAAGCCAGAAGAGAGTGGAGACCAATATTCAACATTCTTAAAGAAAAAATTTCAACTCAAATTTTCATATCCAGACAAATTAAGCTTCAAAAGTGAAGGAGAAATAAACTCCTCTCCAGTGAAGCAAATGCTAAGGGATTTTATCACCACCAGGCCTGCCTTACAAGAGCTCCTGAAGGAAGTACTAAATATGAAAGGAAAACCAGGACCAGCCACTGCAAAACACACCAAAATATAAAGACCAATGACACTAAGAAGAAACTGCATCAACTAGTGACAACAGCTAGGATCATAGTGACAGGATCGAAGTCACAAAGTCAATAGCAATAGGAACATTAAATGTAAATGGGCTAAATGCCCAAATTGAAAGACATAGACTGGCAAATTGGATAAAGAGTCAAGACCTATCCATGTGCTGAATTCAGGAGACCCATCTCATGTGCAAAGACAAACATAGGCTCAAAATAAAGGGATGGAGGAATATTTACCAAGCAAATGGAAAGAAAAAAAAAAGCAGAGGCTGCAATCCTAGTATCTGATAAAACAGACTTTAAACCAACAAAGATCAAAAAAAGACAAAGAAGGGTATTATAATTAAAAACAATGCAACAAGAAGAATGAACTATCCTAAACACATATGCACCCAATAAAGGAATACCCAGATTCATAAAACAAATTCTTAAAGACCTACAGAGACTTAGACTCCCACACAATAATAGTGGGAGACTTTAACACCACTGATAATATTAGACAGATCAACGAGACAGCAAACTAAAAAGGATATTCAAAACTTGAACTCAGGGGGGCGGAGCAAGATGGCCGAATAGGAACAGCTCCAGTCTCCAACTCCCAGCGAGCGACACAGAAGACCGGTGATTTCTGCATTTTCAACTGAGGTACTGGGTTCATCTCACTGGGGAGTGCCAGACGATCGGTGCTGGTCAGCTGCTGCAGGAACTGCAGCTGCGCAATGCCAGGTCACCCAGGGATTCAAGGCTCCTGGGAATCTGTGTGTGCCTGAGTGGCAACCTGCCCAGACTCCATGTAGCTCTCTGTGTCAGTCTGAATGCCCTGTTGGTGTGGGCTCATGGGGATTACTTGATACCAGCGTTGGAAAAGTTCATGGCAGAAGTGTGGGTCTCAGGACTCTTATTCATTCACTATTTCTCCATAGTGAAGAAGCCTCTTGGCTCCCTGTTATTCTCTGGCGGCAGCCATTCTGTTTCACTCCTCTTCAGTCTCCATGGGTCAATTTGTTTCCTTGATGAATCCCAATGTGTTCACCTGGATGTTCCAGTTGAAGATCTAGTAATTACTCACCACTCTTTCTTCTCTCCATGAGAGTGGTTCACACTAGCTTTTAGTCAGCCATCCTGCTCCCTTCCCCTACACACTTACTAACAACTCAACTAAAACACCTCCAAGACCTTTGGAATGGCAATAGGAGAAGATCACCAGACGCTCTTCTTCATGAAAAATCTATTGAGCTGGCCAAAATTTAAAAATAAACAATCGAAGGAGCTGCTGACAAAATGACTGAAAAGGAACAGCTTTGGTCTGCAGCTCCCAGTGAGACCAATGCAGGAGGCAGGTGATTTCTGCATTTCCAACTAAGTGGTGCCTGGAACCCCAGTGAGACAGAATCTTTCACTCCTCTCAAAGGGACTAAAGCCAGGAGCCAAGTGGTCTTGCTCAGTGGATCCCACTCACACAGAGCCCAGCAAAGTAAGAAATCCTGGCTTGAAATTCTGGCTGCCAACACAGCAGTCTGAAGTTGACCTGGGACGATTGAACTTGGTGGGTGGAGGGGCATCCACCATTACTGAGACTTGAGTAGGGAATTTTTTCCTCACAGGGCTAAGGACTAAGTGGAACCCAACACAGTGTGGCAAAGTAGCTGTGGCCAAACTGCCTCTCTAGATTCCTCTTTACTGGGCAGGGCATCTCTTAAAGAAAGGCAGCAGCTCCATTCAGGAGCTTATAGATAAAACTCCCATCTAATTGGGACAGACACCTGGGGGAAGGGGCAGTGGTGGGTGCAGCTTCAGTGTACTTAAACATTTCTGCCTGAAAGATCTGAAGAGAACAGCTGATCCTGACAGGAAGGGTTCTCTGAGCACATTCCTCAATATCTGCTAAGTGACAGACTGCCTCCTCAAGCAGGTCCCTGACCCCAGTGTCTCCTGACTGGGAGAGGCCTCCCAACAGGTGTTGAAGACACCTCAAACTGGAGAGCTCCAGCTGGCATCAGGCTGGTGCCCCTATGGGACAAAGCTTCCAGAGGAAGGAGCACACAGCAATCTTTGCTATTCTGCAGCCTCCACTGGTGATACCAAGGCAAAGAGGGTCTGGAGTGGACCTCCAGCAAACTGCAGCAGACCTGTAGAAGAGGGGACTGACTGTTAGAAGGAAAACAAACAAACAAACATCAATAACATCAACACCAACAAAAAGAAGTCCCACACAGAAACCCAATCCAAAGGTCATAAACCTCAATGATCAAAGGTAGATAAATCCACAAAGATGAGGAAAAACCAGAGCAGTAACACAGAGAATTTCAAAAACCAAAATGCCTCTTCTCCTCCAAATGACTGAAACTCCTTTCCAGCATGGGCACAAAACTAGACAGAAAATGAGTTTGATGAATTGACAAAAGTAGGCTTTAGTAGGTGGGTAATAACAAACTCCTCTGAGCTAAAGGAGAATGTTCTAACGCAATACAAGGAAGCTAAGAACCTTAAGAAAAGGTTACAGGAACTGCTAACTAGAATAACCAGTTTAGAGAAGAACATAAATGACATGGTGGAGCTGAAAAACACAGCAAGAGAACTTCATGAAACATACACAAGAATCAATAGCCAAATTGGTCAAGAAGAAGAAAAGATATCAGAGACTGAAGATCAGCTTACTGAAATTAGGTGTGAAGACAAGATTAGAGAATAAAGATTGAAAAGGAACCAAAAAAACCTCTGGGAAATATGGGACTATTTGAAAAGACCAAACCTACAATGGATTGGGATCTCTGAAAGTGACAAGAAGAATGGAACCAAGTTAGAAAACATACTTCAGGATATTATCCAGGAGAACTTCCACAACCTAGCAAGACAGGTCAACATTCCAACTTGGGAAATACAGAGAAGACAACTAAGATACTCCTTGAGAAGAGCAATGCAAAGACACATAATCATCAGATTCTCCAAGGTTGAAACGAAGGAAAAACTGTTAAGGGAAACTAGAGAGAAAGGTCAGGTTACCTACAAACGGAAGCCCATCAGACTAACAGTGGATCTCTCTGCAGAAACTCTACAAGCCAGAAGAGAGTGGAGACCAATATTCAACATTCTTAAAGAAAAAATTTCAACTCAAATTTTCATATCCAGACAAATTAAGCTTCATAAGTGAAGGAGAAATAAAATCTCCAGTGAAGCAAATGCTAAGGGATTTTATCACCACCAGGCCTGCCTTACAAGAGCTCCTGAAGGAAGTACTAAATATGAAAAGGAAAAACCAGGACCAGCCCCTGCAAAAACACACCAAAATATAAAGACCAATGACACTAAGAAGAAACTGCATCAACTAGTGACAACAGCTAGGATCATAGTGACAGGATCGAAGTCACAAAGTCAATAGCAATAGGAACATTAAATGTAAATGGGCTAAATGCCCAAATTGAAAGACATAGACTGGCAAATTGGATAAAGAGTCAAGACCTATCCATGTGCTGAATTCAGGAGACCCATTTTATGTGCAAAGACAAACATAGGCTCAAAATAAAGGGATGGAGGAATATTTACCAAGCAAATGGAAAGAAAAAAAAAAGCAGAGGCTGCATCCTAGTATCTGATAAAACAGACTTTAAACCAACAAAGATCAAAAAAGACAAAGAAGGGTATTACATAATGTTAAAGGGCTCAATGCAACAAGAAGAATGAACTATCCTAAACACATATGCACCCAATAAAGGAATACCCAGATTCATAAAACAAATTCTTAAAGACCTACAGAGACTTAGACTCCCACACAATAATAGTGGGAGACTTTAACACCACTGATAATATTAGACAGATCAACGAGACAGCAAACTAAAAAGGATATTCAAAACTTGAACTCAGGGGGCGGAGCAAGATGGCCGAATAGGAACAGCTCCAGTCTCCAACTCCCAGCGCAAGCGACACAGAAGACCGGTGATTTCTGCATTTTCAACTGAGGTACTGGGTTCATCTCACTGGGGAGTGCCAGACGATCGGTGCTGGTCAGCTGCTGCAGCCCGACCAGCGAGAGTGAAGCAGGGCGAGGCATTGCCTCACCTGGAAAGCGCAAGGGGAAGGGAATTTCCCAGCCAGGGAACTGAGACACACAACACCTGGAAAATCGGGTAACTCCCACCCCAAAACTGCGCTTTAAGCAAACAGGCACACCAGGAGATCATATCCCACACCTGGCCGGGAGGGTCCCACACCCACGGAGCCTCCTCATTGCTAGCACAGCAGTCTGTGATCTACCGCAAGGCAGCAGCGAGGCTGGGGAGGGGCGCCCGCCATTGCTGAGGCTTAAGTAGGTAAACAAAGCTGCTGGGAAGCTCGAACTGGGTGGAGCTCACAGCAGCTCAAGGAAACCTGCCTGTCTCTGTAGACTCCACCTCTGGGGACAGGGCACAGTAACAATAACAAACGCAGCAGCTCTGCAGACGCAAACGACTCTGTCTGACAGCTTTGAAGAGAGCAGTGGATCTCCCAACACGGAGGTTGAGATCTGAGAAGGGACAGACTCCTGCTCAAGTGGGTCCCTGACCCTGAGTAGCCTAACTGGGAGACATCCCCACTAGGGGCAGTCTGACACCCCACACCTCACAGGGTGGAGTACACCCCTGAGAGGAAGCTTCCAAAGCAAGAATCAGACAGGTACACTCGCTGTTCAGAAATATTCTATCTTCTGCAGCCTCTGCTGCTGATACCCAGGCAAACAGGGTCTGAGGGACCTCAAGCAATCTCCCACAGCTACAACCTACAGCTGAGGATCCTGACTGTTAGAAGGAAAGCTATCAAACAGGAAGGACACCTACACCAAAACCCCATCAGTACATCACCATCATCAAAGACCAGAGGCAGATAAAACCACAAAGATGGGGAAAAGCAGGGCAGAAAAGCTGGAATTCAAAAATAAGAGCGCATCTCCCCGCAAAGGAGCGCAGCTCATCGCCAGCAACGGATCAAAGCTGGACGGAGAATGACGACGAGATGAGAGAAGAAGGCTTCAGTCCATCAAATTTCTCAGAGCTAAAGGAGGAATTACGCACTCCAGCGCAAAGAAACTAAAAATCTTGAAAAAAGTGGAAGAATTGATGGCTAGAGTAATTAATGCAGAGAAGCTCACAAACGAAATGAAAGAGACGAAAACCATGGCACGAGAAATACGTGACAAATGCACAAGCTTCAGTAACCGATCAACTGGAAGAAAGAATGTCAGCGATGGAGGATCAAATGAATGAAATGAAGAAGAGAAACCAAAAGAAAAAGAAGAAAAGAAATGAACAAAGCCTGCAAGAAGTATGGGATTATGTAAAAGACCAAATCTACGTCTGATTGGGGTGCCTGAAAGTGAGGGGAAAATGGAACCAAGTTGGAAAACACTCTTCAGGATATCCCAACCTAGTAGGGCAGGCCAACATTCAAATCCAGGAAATACAGAGAACGCCACAAAGATACTCCTCGAGAAGAGCAACCCAAGACACATAATTGCCAGATTCACCAAAGTTGAAATGAAGGAAAAATCTTAAGGGCAGCCAGAGAGAAAGGTCGGGTTACCCACAAAGGGAAGCCCATCAGACTAACAGCAGATCTCTCGGCAGAAACTCTTCAAGCCAGAAGAGAGTGGGCCAATATTCAACATTCTTAAAGAAAAGAATTTTAAACCCAGGATTTTATATCCAGCCAAACTAAGTTTCATAAGTGAAGGAGAAATAAAACTTTACAGATAAGCAAATGCTTAGAGATTTTGTCACCACTAGGCCTGCCTTACAAGAGACCCTGAAGGAAGCACTAAACATGGAAAGGAACAACCGTACCAGCCATTGCAAAACATGCCAAAATGTAAAGACCATCAAGGCTAGGAAGAAACTGCATCAACTAACGAGCAAAATAACCAGTTAATATCATAATGGCAGGATCAAGTTCACACATAACAATCTTAACCTTAAATGTAAATGGACTAAATGCTCCAATTAAAAGACACAGACTGGCAAACTGGATAAAGAGTCAAGACCCATCAGTCTGCTGTATTCAGGAGACCCATCTCACGTGCAGAGACATACATAGGCTCAAAATAAAGGGATGGAGGAAGATTTACCAAGCAAATGGAGAACAAAAAAAGCGGGGGTTGCAATACTAGTCTCTGATAAAACAGACTTTAAACCATCAAAGATCAAAAGAGACAAAGAAGGCCATTACATAATGGTAAAGGGATCAATTCAACAGGAAGAGCTAACTATCCTAAATATATATGCACCCAATACAGGAGCACCCAGATTCATAAAGCAAGTCCTTAGAGACTTACAAAGAGACTTAGACTCCCATACAATAATAATGGGAGACTTCAACACTCCACTGTCAACATTAGACAGATCAACGAGACAGAAAGTTAACAAGGATATCCAGGAATTGAACTCATCTCTGCAGCAAGCAGACCTAATAGACATCTATAGAACTCTCCACCCCAAATCAACAGAATATACATTCTTCTCAGCACCACATCGCACTTACTCCAAAATTGACCACGAATTGGAAGTAAAGCACCTCAGCAAATGTACAAGAACAGAAATTATAACAAACTGTCTCTCAGACCACAGTGCAATCAAATTAGAACTCAGGACTAAGAAACTCAATCAAAACCGCTCAACTACATGGAAACTGAACAACCTGCTCCTGAATGACTACTGGGTACATAACGAAATGAAGGCAGAAATAAAGATGTTCTTTGAAACCAATGAGAACAAAGATACAACATACCAGAATCTCTGGGACACATTTAAAGCAGTGTGTAGAGGGAAATTTATAGCACTAAATGCCCACAAGAGAAAGCAGGAAAGATCTAAAATTGACACTCTAACATCGCAATTAAAAGAACTAGAGAAGCAAGAGCAAACACATTCAAAAGCTAGCAGAAGGCAAGAAATAACTAAGATCAGAGCAGAACTGAAGGAGATAGAGACACAAAAACCCTCCAAAAATCAATGAATCCAGGAGTTGGTTTTTGAAAAGATCAACAAAATTGACAGACCACTAGCAAGACTAATAAAGAAGAAAAGAGAGAAGAATCAAATCGACAATTAAAAATGATAAAGGGATATCACCACCGACCCCACAGAAATACAAACTACCATCAGAGAATACTATAAACACCTCTACGCAAATAAACTGGAAAATCTAGAAGAAATGGATAATTTCCTGACACTTACACTCTTCCAAGACTAAACCAGGAAGAAGTTGAATCTGAATAGACCAATAGTAGGCTCTGAAATTGAGGCAATAATTAATAGCCTACCAACCAAAAAAGTCCAGGACCAGATGGATTCACAGCTGAATTCTACCAGAGGTACAAGGAGGAGCTGGTACCATTCCTTCTGAAACTATTCCAATCAATAGAAAAGAGGGAATCCTCCTAACTCATTTTATGAGGCCAACATCATCCTGATACCAAAGCCTGGCAGAGACATTAATAAAAAAAGAGAATTTTAGACCAATATCCCTGATGAACATCGATGCAAAAATCCTCAATAAAATACTGGCAAACCGGATTCAGCAGCACATCAAAAGCTTATCCACCATGATCAAGGGGCTTCATCCCTGGGATGCAAGGCTGGTTCAACATTCGCAAATCAATAAACATAATCCAGCATATAAACAGAACCAAAGACAAGAACCACATCATTATCTCAATAGATGCAGAAAAGGCTTTTGACAAAATTCAACAGCCCTTCATGCTAAAAACGCTCAATAAATTCGGTATTGATGGAACGTACCTCAAAATCATAAGAGCTATTTATGACAAACCCACAGCCAATATCATACTGAATGGGCAAAAACTGGAAAAATTCCTTTGAAAACTGGCATAAGACAGGATGCCCTCTCACCACTCCTATTCAACATAGTGTTGGAAGTTCTGGCTAGGGCAATCAGGCAAGAGAAAGAAATCAAGGGATTCAGTTAGGAAAAGAAGAAGTCAAATTGTCCCTGTTTGCAGACGACATGATTGTATATTTAGAAAACCCCATTGTCTCAGCCCAAAATCTCCTTAAGCTGATAAGCAACTTCAGCAAAGTCTCAGGATACAAAATTAATGTGCAAAATCACAAGCATTCTTATACACCAGTGACAGTCAAACAGAGAGCCAAATCAGGAATGAACTTCCATTCACAATTGCTTCAAAGAGAATAAAATACCTAGGAATCCAACTTACAAGGGATGTAAAGGACCTCTTCAAGGAGAACTACAAACCACTGCTCAGTGAAATAAAAGAGGACACAAACAAATGGAAGAACATACCATGCTCATGGATAGGAAGAATCAATATTGAAAATGGCCATACTGCCCAAGGTAATTTATAGATTCAATGCCATCCCCATCAAGCTACCAATGAGCTTCTTCACAGAATTGGAAAACTGCTTTAAAGTTCATATGGAACCAAAAAGAGCCCGTGATCTCCAAGACAATCCTAAGTCAAAAGAACAAAGCTGGAGGCATCACGCTACCTGACTTCAAACTATACTACAAGGCTACAGTAACCAAAACAGCATGGTACTGGTACCAAAACAGAGATATAGACCAATGGAACAGAACAGAGTCCTCAGAAATAATACCACACATCTACAGCCATCTGATCTTTGACAAACCTGAGAGAACAAGAAATGGGGAAAGGATTCTATTTAATAAATGGTGCTGGGAAAATTGGCTAGCCATAAGTAGAAAGCTGAAACTGGATCCTTTCCTTACTCCTTATAATGAAAATTAATTCAAGATGGATTAGAGACTTAAATGTTAGACCTAATACCATAAAAATCCTAGAGGAAAACCTAGGTAGTACCATTCAGGACATAGGCATGGGCAAAGACTTCATGTCTAAAACACCAAAAGCAACGGCAGCAAAAGCCAAAATTGACAAATGGGATCTCATTAAACTAAAGAGCTTCTGCACAGCAAAAGAAACTACCATCAGAGTGAACAGGCAACCTACAGAATGGGAGAAAATTTTGCAATCTACTCATCTGACAAAGGGCTAATATCCAGAACCTACAAAGAACTCAAACAAATTTACAAGAAAACAAACAACCCCATCAAAAAGTGGGCAAAGGATATGAACAGACATTTCTCAAAAGAAGACATTCATACAGCCAACAGACACATGAAAAAATGCTCATCATCACTGGCCATCAGAGAAATGCAAATCAAAACCACAATGAGATACCATCTCACACCAGTTAGAATGGCGATCATTCAAAAGTCAGGAAACAACAGGTGCTGGAGAGGATGTGGAGAAATAGGAACCCTTTTACACTGTTGGTGGATTGTAAACTAGTTCAACCATTATGGAAAACAGTATGGCGATTCCTCAAGGATCTAGAACTAGATGTACCATATGACCCAGCCATCCCATTACTAGGTATATACCCAAAGGATTATAAATTATGCTGCTATAAAGACACATGCACACGATGTTTATTAGCACTATTCACAATAGCAAAGACTTGAATCAACCCAAATGTCCATCAGTGACAGATTGGATTAAGAAAATGTGGCACATATACACCATGGAATACTATGCAGCCATAAAAGGATGAGTTTGTGTCCTTTGTAGGGACATGGATGCAGCTGGAAACCATCATTCTTAGCAAACTATCACAAGAACAGAAAACCAAACACCGTGATGTTCTCACTCATAGGTGGAACTGAACAATGAGATCACTTGACTCAGGAAGGGGAACATCACACACCGGGCCTATCATGGAGAGGGGAAGGGGAGGGATTGCATTGGGAGTTATACCCATGTAAATGAATGGTTGATGCAGCACACAACATGGCACAAGTATACATATGTAACAAACCTGCACGTTATGCACATGTACCCTAGAACTTAAAATATTAATAAAAAAAAAAAAAAAAAAAAAAAAAGAAAACCACATAGAGAAACATTGAGAGGAGGAGAAGATACGAAAAGTCACATTTTCTATAAAGGATATATTAAAAAACTGGAAAGAAGACAAAAAACTGTTAAAATCTCACAGAGTTAGAGCACAAAGACTAATTTGCAAAAGTGATATTTAAGCCCATAGACGAAAATGGAAATATCTAAGATAAAAAAAAAAGAAGCTTTCAGAGAAACTGGTGTTCTGTTACTTCATCTCACTGAGTTACAGCTTTACAAGAATATTCACTAAGGCTGTTCTTGTGAATTTGCAAAGTGATATTTTATAGAGGCATGGTGAAAAGAAATATCTTCAAAACTGGAAAGAAGCATTCTGAGAAATTGCTAGTGTTGTGTTAATATATCTCACTGACTTACAGCTTTTCAACAATGCTAAGACTGTTCTGTGAATTTGCAGTGATATTTAAGCCCATAGACAGGTGAAAAGGAAATAAAGTTAAAAACTTGAAAGAATTTCTGAGAAACTATTGTTCATGTAAGACATCTCATGAAGAATTTGACAAGAAACCTTTCTAAGACTGTTCTTGTGGGATTTGCAAAAGTGATATTTGGAAGCCCATAGAGGGCTATGTAAAATGAAATATCCTAAGATAAAAAGGAAAAGAAGCTTGAGAAAATGCTGTGTTCTGTTAGCTCATCTCACAGAATTACATTCTCAATAACCCGCTCACTATAGACTGTTCTTTGAATATAAAGGATATTTGGAAGCCCATAGAGGGCAATGGTGAAACAGGAACATCTTATTAAAAACTGAAAGAAGCTTGAGAAAGTGCTGTGTTCTGTAAGACACACAAATTACAGTGAAGAAGCCTTCGCTAAGACTGTTCTTGTGGAATTTTCCATGATATTTGGAAGCCCATAGAGGGCTAAGGTAAAAGGAAATATCTTAAAAACTGGAAAGAAGATTTTGAGAAACTGCTTTGTGTTCTAGTTAATTCATCTCACAGAGTTAGAACTTTCTCAAGAAGTGCTAAGACTATTCTTGTGGAATTTGCAAAAACTTGGAAGCTCACAATGTGAAAAAGGAAATATCCTAAGATAAACACTGAAAGAAGCTTGAAAACTGATTTGTGTTCTGTTAATTCATCACACAGAGTTACAGCATTCTCCTTAAGAAGTCTTCAAAGACTGTTCTTGTAATTTGCAAAGTGATATTTGAAGCCCCAGGGCTATCGTGTAAAAGGAAATAGCCTAAGATAATAGCTGAAAAGAAGTTTTCAAGAAACCATTTAAAGTTCAATTAATTCAACTCACAGAATTACAGCTAAGAAGTGAATGTTGTTGTTGTGGAATTTGCAAAGTGATATTTGGATCCTCAGAGGGCTATGGTGAAAAGGAAATATCTTCAGTTAAAATCTGAAAGTAAGCTTGAGAAACTGCTTTGTGTTCTGTTAATATCTCAAAGAGTTACATCTTTCAATAAGCCTTTCTGACTGTTCTTGGGGAATTTGCAAAGTGATATTTAAGCCCGTAGAGGCTGAGGTGAAATGGAAATATCCTAGAAAAAACAGAAAAGAAGATTTCTGAGAAACTGCTTTGTGTTCTGTTAGTTCATCCCACAGAGCGCCTCATGAAGCCTTTTAAGATTGTTCTTGTAATTTCAAAGTGATATTTGAAGACTTAGAATATGGTAAAGTAAACATCCTCAGATAAAAATCAGAAAGAAGCTTTCTGAAACTGCTTTGTGTTCTCTTAATTCATCTCGCAGTGTTACAGATTTCTCAAGAGTGAAACACTGTTCTTGTGTAATATTCAAAGTGATATCAAGACCATAGAGGGCGATGGTGAAAAAAAGAAAAATATCTTCATTAAAAAAACTGAAAGAAGTTTTCAAAAATGCTTTTATTCTGGTAATTCATCTCTCAGAGTACAGATTTCTCAAGAAGCCTTTCGCTAAGACTGTTCTATAATTTGCAAAGTGATATTTGAAGCAGAGGGCTGGGTTAGAAAGGAAATATTCTAAGATAAAACTGAAAAGAAGCTTTTAGAAACTGCTTTGTGTTCTGTTAATTCATCTCATAGTGTTACAGCTTCTCAAGAAGTCGAAGACTAAGATTCCTGTGGAATTTCCAAAGTGATATTTGCACAGAGACTATATGTGAAAAAGTAAATATCTTCAGTTAAACACCTGAAAGAAGCTCTGAGGAACTGCTTTGTGTTCTGTTATTTCATCTCAAAGAGTTACAGCTTCCTCAAGAAGTCTTTCGCTAAGACTTTCTTGTGGAATTTGCAAAGATAGTTGTGCCCATAGAGGGCTACAGAAAAAGGAAATGTCCTTAGATAAAAACTGAAAAGAGCTTTGAGAAACTGCTTGTGTTCTGTTAATTCATCTCACATAGTTACAGCTTTTCCTCCAGAAACCGTCACTAAGACTTTTGTGGAAATTTCAAAGTGATATTTGGAAACCCATAGCTATGGTGAAAAGGAAATCTTCCGTTAAAAACTGGAAAAGTTTTCTCTGACAAACTGCTTAGTGTTCTGTTAATTCATCTCAGAGTTACAGTGTCTTCAAGAAGTTCGCTAAGACTGTTCTTGTGAATTTGCAAAGTGATATTTTTGAAGCCCATATGGGCTAGTGTAAAAGGAAATATCTTCCGTTAAAACTTGAAAGAAGATTTCGAGAAACTGCTTGGTGTTCTGTTAATTCATCTCAGAGAGTTACAGCTTCCTGTCAAGAAGACTTTCGCTAAGACTGTTCTTGTGGAAATTCAATGATATTTGGAAGCCCATAGAGGGCTATGGTGAAATGGAATATCCTAAGATAAAAACAAAAGAAGCTTGAGAAACTGCTTTGTGTTTTGTTACTTCATCTCACAGGTTACAGCTTTCTCAAGAATCCATTCACCAAGACTGTTCTTGTGAATATTGCAAAATGATATTTGGAACTCATAGAGGACTATGCTGAAATTGGAAATATCTTCCAAAACTGGAAAGAAGAAATCTGAGAAATTCTGTTTGTGTTGATGCATCTCAGAAATTCAAGCAGCCTTTCGCTAAGACTGTTCTTGTGAAATAGTGATATTTGGAAGCCTTTGAGGGCTGGTGGTGAAAAGGAAATATCTTCAGTTAAAACTGAAAGAAGCTTGAGAAACTGCTTTGTGTTCTCAAGTCATCTCAAAGAGTTACATCTTTCCTCAAGAAGTCTAGAAGACTGTTCTTCTCAATTTGCAATGTGATATTTGGAAGCTATCAAGAGGGCAATGGTGAAAAAGGAAATATCTTCCATTAAAAAAACCAAAGAAGCTTCTGAGAAACTGCTTGTGATCTGAGCTCATCTCACAGAGTTGCATCTCAAGCAGCCGCTCACTAAGACTATTCTGTGAAGAAAGTGATACAGCCCATAGAGGGCTATGGTGACAAAGGAAATATTAAAAATTGAAAGAAACTTTATCAGAAAATGCCGTGTGTTCTGATAATACATCTCAAAATTACAGCTTTCAAGAAGCCTTTCAAGATGTTCTGAATAGGAACAGCTCCAGTCTCCAACTCCCAGAGGGCTATGGTGAAAAGAAATATTTCTCATTTTCAACTGAGGTACTGGGTTCATCTCACTGAGAAACTGCACGTGAGCTGCTGCAGCCTCACGGAGTTACAGCTGCAAGAAGCTGAAGCACTGTTCTCACCTGGGAAGCGCAAGGGGAAGGGAATTTTCCTAGCCAGGGAACTGAGACACACAACACCTGGAAAATCGGGTAACTCACCCCAAAACTGCGCTTTAAGCAAACAGGCACACCAGGAGATCTGTTATATCACACCTGGCCGGGAGGGTCCCACCTCCAGAGCCTCCTCATTGCTAGCACAGCAGTCTGTGATCTAACTGCAAGGCAGCAGCGATAGGCTGGGGAGGGCGCCCGTGCTGAGGCTTAAAAAGGAAAACAAAACTGGAAGCTGAGAAACTGGTGCCAGCAGCTCACAGGCAGCTCGCCTGTCTGTAGACTCCACCTCTGGGGACAGGGCAAAGTAAACAAAAGCAGCAGCTCTGCAGGAAATGACTTGTCTGACAGCTTTGAAGAGAGGCTTTCTGAGAAACGTTGAGATCTGAGAAACAGACTGCCTGCTCAAGTGGGTCCCTGACCCCTGAGTAGCCTAACTGGGAGACATCCCCACTAGCAGTCTGACACCTCACAGGGTGAGTACACCCCTGAGAGGAAGCTTGAAAAGAATCAGACTGACACGCTGTTCAGAATATTCTATCTTCTGCAGCCTCTGCTGCTGATACCCAGGCAAACAGGGTCTGAGAGTACCTCAAGCAACATTCCAACAAGACTCAGCTGAGGGTCCTGACTGTTAGAAGGAAAACTAACAAACAGAAGGGCTACACCAAAACCCCATCAGTACATCACCATCATCAAAGACCAGAGGCAGATAAAACCACAAAGATGGGGAAAAGCAGGCAGAAAAGCTGGAATTCAAAAATAAGAGCGCATCTCCTCCGCAAAGGAGCGCAGCTCATCGCCAGCAACGGATCAAAGCTGGACGGAGAATGACTTTGATGAGATGAGAGAAGAAGGCTTCAGTCCATCAAACTTCTCAGAGCTAAAGGAGGAATTACGCATCCAGCGCAAAGAAACTAAAAATCTTGAAAAAAGTGGAAGAATTGATGGCTAGAATAATTAATGCAGAGAAGGTCATAAACAAAATGAAAGAGATAAAACCATGACACGAAAATACGTGACAAATGCACAAGCTTCAGTAACCGACTCGATCAACTGGAAGAAAGAGTATCAGCGATTGAGGATCAAATGAATGAAATGAAGGAGAAGAGAAACAAAAGAAAAAGAAGAAAAAGAAATGAACAAAGCCTGCAAGAAGTATGGGATTATGTAAAAGACCAAATCTACGCCTGATTGGGGTGCCTGAAAGTGAGGGGAAAATGGAACCAAGTTGGAAAACACTCTTCAGGATATCATCCAGGAGAACTTCCCCAACCTAGTAGGGCAGGCCAACATTCAAATTCAGGAAATACAGAGAACACCACAAAGATACTCCTCGAGAAGAGCAACTCCAAGACACATAATTGCCAGATTCACCAAAGTTGAAATGAAGGAAAAATCTTAAGGGCAGCCAGAGAGAAAGGTCGGTTACCCACAAAGGGAAGCCCATCAGACTAACAGCAGATCTCTCGGCAGAAACTCTCAAGCCAGAAGAGAGTGGGGCCAATATTCAACATTCTTAAAGAAAAGAATTTTCAACCCAGAATTTCATATCCAGCCAAACTAAGTTTCATAAGTGAAGGAGAAATAAAACTTTACAGATAAGCAAATGCTTAGAGATTTTGTCACCACTAGGCCTGCCTTACAAGAGACCCTGAAGGAAGCACTAAACATGGAAAGGAACAACCGTACCAGCCATTGCAAAACATGCCAAAATGTAAAGACCATCAAGGCTAGGAAGAAACTGCATCAACTAACGAGCAAAATAACCAGTTAATATCATAATGGCAGGATCGAGTTCACACATAACAATATTAACCTTAAATGTAAATGGACTAAATGGTCCACTTAAAAGACACAGACTGGCAAACTGGATAAAGAGTCAAGACTCATCAGTCTGCTGTATTCAGGAGACCCATCTCACATGCAGAGACATACATAGGCTCAAAATAAAGGGATGGAGGAAGATTTACCAAGCAAATGAAGAACAAAAAAAATTAGGGGTTGCAATACTAGTCTCTGATAAAACAGACTTTAAACCATCAAAGATCAAAAGAGACAAAGAAGGCCATTACATAATGGTAAAGGGATCAATTCAACAGGAAGAGCTAACTATCCTAAATATATATGCACCCAATACAGGAGCACCCTAGATTCATAAAGCAAGTCCTTAGAGACTTATTAAAGAGACTTAGACTCCCATACAATAATAATGGGAGACTTCAACACCCACTGTCAACATTAGACAGATCAACGAGACAGAAAGTTAACAAGGATATCCAGGAATTGAACTCATCTCTGCAGCAAGCAGACCTAATAGACATCTATAGAACTCTCCACCCCAAATCAACAGAATATACATTCTTCTCAGCACCACATCGCACTTATTCCAAAATTGACCACATAGTTGGAAGTAAAGCACTCCTCAGCAAATGTAAAAGAACAGAAATTACAACAAACTGTCTCTCTCAGACCAAAGAGAAATTAAACTAGAACTCAGGACTAAGAAACTCAATCAAAGCCGCTCAACTACATGGAAACTGAACAACCTGCTCCTGAATGACTACTGGGTACATAACGAAGTGAAGGCAGAAATAAAGATGTTCTTTGAAACCAATGAGAACATACCAGAATCTCTGGGACACATTTAAAGCAGTGTGTAGAGGGAAATTTATAGCACTAAATGCCCACAAGAGAAAGCTGGAAAGATCTAAAATTGACACACTAACATCCCAATTAAAAGAACTAGAGAAGCAAGAACAAACACATTCAAAAGCGAGCAGAAGGCAAGAAATAACTAAGATCAGAGCAGAACTGAAGGAGATAGAGACACAAAAACCTCCAAAAATCAATGAATCCAGGAGTTGGTTTTTTGAAAAGATCAACAAAATTGACAGACCACTTAGCAAGACTAATAAAGAAGAAAAGAGAGAAGAATCAAATAGACGCAATAAAAATGATAAAGGGATATCACCACCGACCCCACAGAAATACAAACTACCATCAGAGAATACTATAAACACCTCTACGCAAATAAACTAGAAAATCTAGAAGAAATGGATAATTTCCTGGACACTTACACTCTCCAAGACTAAACCAGGAAGAAGTTGAATCCCTGAATAGACCAAAAGCAGGCTCTGAAATTGAGGCAATAATTAATAGCCTACCAACCAAAAAAGTCCAGGACCAGATGGATTCACAGCTGAATTCTACCAGAGGTACAAGGAGGAGCTGGTACCATTCCTTCTGAAACTATTCCAATCAATAGAAAAGAGGGAATCCTCCTAACTCATTTTATGAGGCCAACATCATCCTGATACCAAAGCCTGGCAGAGACACAATAAAAAAAGAGAATTTTAGACCAATATCCCTGATGAACATCGATGCAAAAATCCTCAATAAAATACTGGCAAACCGAATCCAGCAGCACATCAAAAGCTTATCCACCATGATCAAGTGGGCTTCATCCCTGGGATGCAAGGCTGGTTCAACATTCGCAAATCAATAAACATAATCCAGCATATAAACAGAACCAAAGACAAGAACCACATGATTATCTCAATAGATGCAGAAAAGGCTTTTGACAAAATTCAACAGCCCTTCATGCTAAAAACGCTCAATAAATTCGGTATTGATGGAACATCTCAAAATCATATAAGAGCTATTTATGACAAACCCACAGCCAATATCATACTGAATGGGCAAAAACTGGAAAAATTCCTTTGAAAACTGGCACAAGACAGGGATGCCCTCTCACCACTCCTATTCAACATAGTGTTGGAAGTTCTGGCTAGGGCAATCAGGCAAGAGAAAGAAATCAAGGGTATTCAGTTAGGAAAAGAAGAAGTCAAATTGTCCCTGTTTGCAGATGACATGATTGTATATTTAGAAAACCCCATTGTCTCAGCCCAAAATCTCCTTAAGCTGATAAGCAACTTCAGCAAAGTCTCAGGATACAAAATTAATGTGCAAAATCACAAGCATTCTTATACACCAGTAACAGACAAACAGAGAGCCAAATCATGAATGAACTTCCATTCACAATTGCTTCAAAGAGAATAAAATACCTAGGAATCCAACTTACAAGGGATGTAAAGGACCTCTTCAAGGAGAACTACAAACCACTGCTCAGTGAAATAAAAGAGGACACAAACAAATGGAAGAACATACCATGCTCATGGATAGGAAGAATCAATATCGTGAAAATGGCCATACTGCCCAAGGTAATTTATAGATTCAATGCCATCCCCATCAAGCTACCAATGAGTTTCTTCACAGAATTGGAAAACTGCTTTAAAGTTCATATGGAACCAAAAAGAGCCCGTGATTTCCAAGACAATCCTAAGTCAAAAGAACAAAGCTGGAGGCATCACGCTACCTGACTTCAAACTATACTACAAGGCTACAGTAACCAAAACAGCATGGTACTGGTACCAAAACAGAGATATAGACCAATGGAACAGAACAGAGTCCTCAGAAATAATACCACACATCTACAGCCATCTGATCTTTGACAAACCTGAGAAACAAGAAATGGGGAAAGGATTCCTATTTAATAAATGGTGCTGGGAAAATTGGCTAGCCATAAGTAGAAAGCTGAAACTGGATCCTTTCCTTACTCCTTATATGAAAATTAATTCAAGATGGATTAGAGACTTAAATGTTAGACCTAATACCATAAAAACCCTAGAGGAAAACCTAGGTAATACCATTCAGGACATAGGCATGGGCAAAGACTTCATGTCTAAAACACCAAAAGCAATGGCAGCAAAAGCCAAAATTGACAAATGGGATCTAATTAAACTAAAGAGCTTCTGCACAGCAAAAGAAACTACCATCAGAGTGAACAGGCAACCTACAGAATGGGAGAAAATTTTGCAATCTACTCATCTGACAAAGGGCTAATATCCAGAACCTACAAAGAACTCAAACAAATTTACAAGAAAACAAACAACCCCATCAAAAGTGGGCAAAGGATATGAACAGACATTTCTCAAAAGAAGACATTCATACAGCCAACAGACACATGAAAAATGCTCATCATCACTGGCCATCAGAGAAATGCAAATCAAAACCACAATGAGATACCATCTCACACCAGTTAGAATGGCGATCATTAAAAGTCAGGAAACAACAGGTGCTGGAGAGGATGTGGAGAAATAGGAACACTTTTACACTGTTGGTGGGATTGTAAACTAGTTCAACCATTATGGAAAACAGTATGGCGATTCCTCAAGGATCTAGAACTAGATGTACCATATGACCCAGCCATCCCATTACTGGGTATATACCCAAAGGATTATAAATCATGCTATAAAGACACATGCACATGTTTATTGCAGCACTATTCACAATAGCAAAGACTTGAATCAACCCAAATGTCCATCAGTGACAGACTGGATTAAGAAAATGTGGCACATATACACCATGGAATACTATGCAGCCATAAAAGGATGAGTTTGTGTCCTTTGTAGGGACATGGATGCAGCTGGAAACCATCATTCTCAGCAAACTATCACAAGAACAGAAAACCAAACACCGCATGTTCTCACCATAGGTGGAACTGAACAATGAGATCACTTGGACTGGAAGGGGAACATCACACACCGGGCCTATTGTGGGAGGGGGAGGGGGGAGGGATTGCATTGGGAGTTATACCTAATGTAAATGACGAGTTAATGGGTGCAGCACACCAACATGGCACAAGTATACATATGTAACAAACCTGCACTTGTGCACATGTACCCTAGAACTTAAAATAATAATAATTAAAAAAGAAATGCAGAGAACCCCTGTGAGATACTATACAAGATTACTATCCTCAAGACATGTAGTCATCAGCCAGGTGGGGTGGCTCACGCCTGCAATCCAAGCACTTCAGGAGGCCGATATGGGTGGATCACTTGAGTTCAGGAGTTCGATACCAGTCTGGCCAAAAAGGTGAAACACCGTCTCTACTAAAAATATAAAAATTAGCTGGGCATGGTGGCGCATGCCTGTAATCCTAGCTACTCGGGAGGCTGAGGAAAGAGAATCGCTTGATGCCAAGAGGCGGGGGTTGTAGTGAGCTGAGAGATCACCACTGCACTTCAGTCTGGTGACAGGGAAAGACTCTGTCTCAAAACAAACAAACAAACAAACAAACAAACAAACAAAAACATATAGTCATCATGTTATCCAAGATCAAAATGAAAGAAAAAATGTTAAAACCCCTTAGAGGAAAGGAGCAAGTCACTTACAAATGGAACTCCATTAGGCTAACAGCAGACCTTTAAGCAAAACCTACAAGCCAGAAGTTTTGGGGGCCTATATTGAGCCTTTTATTTTATTTTATTATGCTTTAAAGTCTGGGATACATGTGTAGAACGTGCAGGTTTGTTACATAGGTATACGTGTGCCATGGTTGTTTGCTGCACCCTTCAATCCATCGTCTACATTAGGTTTTTCTCCTAATGCTATCCCTCCCCTGGGCCCCCACACCCCGACTGAACCCGGTATGTGTTGTTCCCCTCTCTATGTCCATGCATTCTCATTGTTCAACTCCCACTTATGAGTGAGAATATTCGGTGTTTGGTTTTCTGTTCTTGTGTTAGTTTGCTGAGAATGATGGTTTCTAGTGTAATCTACGTCCCAGCAAAGGACACGGACTCATTCTTTTTTATGGCTGCATACTATTCCATGGTGTATATGTGCCACATTTTCTTTATCCAGTCTATCATTGATGGGTATTTGGGTTGGTTCCAAGTCTTTGCTATTGTGAACAATGCTGCAACAAACATACATGTGCATGTGTCTTTATAGTAGAATGATTTATAATCCTTTGGATATATACCCAGAAATGGGATTGCTGAGTCAAATGGTATTTCTGGTTCTAGATCCCTGAGGAATCACCACACTGTCTTCCACAATGATTGAATTAATTTACACTCCTACTAACAGTGTAAAAGCATTCCTGTTTCTTCCAATCCTCTCCAGCATCCGTTGTTTCCTGACTTTTTAATGATCGCCATTCTAACTGGCATGAGATGGTATCTCATTGTGGTTTTGATTTTCATTCCTCTAACGACCGGTGATGATGAGCTTTTTTTCATGTCTGTTGGCTGCATAAATGTCTTCTATTGAGAAGTGTCTGTTCATATCTTTTGCCTACGTTTTGATGGGGTTGTTGTTATTCTTGTAAATTTGCTGTAAAATCTGGGTATTAGCCTTGTGTCAGATGGATAGATTGCAAAAATTTTCTCCCATTCTGTAGGTTACCTGTTAACTCTGATGATAGTTTCTTTTGCTGTGTAGATGCTTTTTAGTTTAATCAGAATGCATTTGTCAATTTTGGCTTTTGTTGACATTGCTCTTGGTGTTTTAGTCATGAAGTCTTTGCCCATGCCTGTGTCCTGAATGGTATTTCCTAGGTTTTCTTCTAGGGTTGTTATGGTTTTAGGTCTTAGTTTTAAGTCTTTAACTCATCTTGAATTAATTTTTGCATAAGTTGTAAGGAAGGGGTCCAGTTTCACTTTTCTGCATATGGCTATCCAGTTTTCCCAACACCATTTATTAAATAGGAAATCCTTTCCCCATTGTTTGTTTGTGTCAGGTTAGTCAAATATCAGATGGTTGTAGATGTGTGGTATTATTTCTGAGCACTCTGTTCTGTTCCATTGGTCTATATATTTGTTTTGGAATGAGGACCATGCTGTTTTGGTTACTGTAGCCTTGTAGTATTTTTTGAAGTCAGGTGTAGTGATGCCTCCAACTTGTTCTTTTGCTTAGGATTATCTTGGCTCTGCATGCTTTTTTTGGTTCCATATGGAATTTAAAGGAGTTTTTTCTAATTCTGTGAAGAAAGCCCATGGTAGCTTAATGGAGATAGCATTGAATTTATAAATTACTTTGGGAAGTGTGACCATTTTCTTGATATTGATTCCTCCTATCCATAAGCATGGGATGTTTCTCCATTTGTTTGTGTCATCTCTTATTTCCTTGAGCAGTGCTTTCACACATTGGTAGGAGTGTAAATTAGTTCAACCTTTGTGGAAGACAGTGTGGCAATTCCTCCAGGATCTAGAGCCAGAAATACCATTTGACCCAGCAATCCCATTACTGGGTATATACCAAAAGAATTATAAATCATTCTACTCTAAAGACACATGTACACGTATGTTTATTGCAGCACTGTTCACAATAGCAAAGACTTGAAACCAACCCAAATGCCCATCAATATTAGACTGGATAAAGAAAATGTGGCACATATACACCATGGAATACTACGCAGCCATAAAAAAGAATAAGTTCACATCCTTTGCAGGGACATGGATGAAGGTGGAAACCATCATTCTCAGCAAACTAACACAGGAACAGAAAACCAAACACCACATGTTCTCACTCATAAGTGGGAGTTGAACAATGAGAACACAGGGACACAGAGAGGGGAACATCACACACTGGGGCCTGTTGGGGAGTAGGGGGCTAGGAAAGAAACAGCATTAGGAGAATCACCTCATGTAGATTATGGGTTGATGGTTGTGGCAAACCACCCTGGACGTGCGTACCTATGTAACAAACCTGCACGTTCTGCACATGTATTCCAGAACTTAAAGTATAATTACAAAAATAAATAAATAAATAAATAAACAAATAAATAATAAAAAGACCACACATTGGGTGCAGTGTACACTGTTCAGGTGACAGCTGCACCAAAATTTCAGAAATCACCACTAAAAAACTTATCCATGTAACCAAAGCCCACCTGTTTCCCCAAAATTATTTTAAAAAATTTTTTTTAAAGAAAATTTAGAAAAGACCTAAACAAAGGTTTTCCTGAGGAAGTGGAAATTTCCCCTGTGGACTTCAGTGACAGCTTCTGAAGCCTCACACCAATTTCAGTATTGAGAGAGATCCTAGAGGAACAGAACCTTAATGCTGAATTTTCTGAATTAGTTATATATTTTCTTGGATTGACTGTTTTCAGTGATAAAGAGGGCAATAGTCCATAGCATGATGTGCCAATAAAGATATGTAAAGTATTGTTATGGGAAACTCTTAATCAAATATTAACAAAAGGCAAAGTGATTAACTACTACATGTTTGATACCTTAGAACATCTTTTTGAAAATAATGAGTATAATAAGATTGGCTTGTTGCTCCTGGATTACCAGGACAAAGTAGGGAAAGAAAATAAAGAAAACGGTGAGTTGGGGGCTTCAAATTTTCACCGGAAGCCTTGCACAAATAACCTGAGACTTCCATGTCTTCCCTGAAAGAAATCCTTATATCTTGTAGCAAAAAGGATGAAATTTCTGAAAACCAGCCCCAGGGTCTGATCCTATGAGAGGATAAATAACAATGCAAATTGAATTCTCCATCTCAGAAGGTGTTTTCTGTTGAAATAAAAACACTTACTGGGAAAAAAATTGAATCCGGAAGACTTTGAATGTTTAAATTAGGCAGAGTTTACTTACAAGCAAAAAGCATCACCTCCAACCTCCTCTGAGTTTAAGAATCCTGCTTGGCTTAAGAATAGAAGACATCCCCTGAAGTAACGCTTTGTAAGATACTGCTGAGTCTTCTCAGGACCTATCTTTACAATTTCTCTTTGTGTCTATATCTATAACTAAATTCAGGTCCCAGTAAGCCCCAAACGATGAGGTACAAAGTGTGACCCATGAAAAGATAAGCCACATAATCAGAGAACTTCATATTTTCTCTAATTTATACAGAAAACAAGGCAAAAGTCAAGAACAAAAATAAATGTCTTTAAATTTTTCCATGGCTCTAGTAATATCAGAAAAGGAATAAAAGTAATCATTTGTGTTAGACTGTAATAAGTCAAGGATGCATATTGTAATCCTTGGAGTAATCAAGAAAAAACGGTAGAAAAGTATTAATAAAGAGAATTATTTTCAGCTTTCGTTTTTACTTCTGGGGTACATGTGCAGGTTTGTTACATGGATATATGAGATGGTTTTGTGATTTGGGGTATAGATCTTGTCACCCAGGTACTAAGCATAGTACCCAATGGATATTCCCTCAGAACTTGCTTGTCTTTGAAGAATTTTAAGTCTCCTTTGCTAAAGAAGCTTAGTTTGGTGGGAAATAAAATCTTCATTGAAAATTCTTTTCTTTAAGGATGTTGAAAATAGGCCCCAATCTTTTCTGTCTTGTAAAATTTCTACTAAGCATTCTACTGGTGATTTGAAGAAGTTTCCTTTGTACACAGCCTGGATCTTCTCTCCAGCCTCCTATAAGATTTTTTTATTTCACATTGACTTTCTTGAATCTAATGACTATGTGCCTTGGTGATGGTTGTCTTGGATAGTACCTAGCAGGGATTCTCTGTATTTCTTGAATTTTCATGTAAACTGCTCTAGTGAGATTAGATAAATTTTTACGGCCTATGTCCTCAATGATATTTTTCAAGGTGCTTATTATCTCATCTCTGTCAAGAATATTAATGTGTTGTAGGTTTGATCTCTTTATATAATACAATACTTGTCAGAGGTGTTGTTCGGTTTTTAAATTATCTTTATTTATGTCTGGCTGACTTGATTCAAAGAACTGGTCTTCTAGTTCTGAGCTTCTTTCCTCAGCTTGGTCTATTCTTCTGATAATCCTTCCAATTATATTAAAAATTATCAGTAAATGTTTTAGCCATTTCAGTCTAGGTAAGAACCATTGCTGGGGAGCCAGTGGGCTTCTTTGGAGGTAAGGCACTACTCTGGTTACTCTAGTTTTTTGAATTGCCAGAGTTTTTGCATTGATTCTGTTTTTATGAAAATGTAAGATTTTTAAATATGTAATCCTTCACAAATCTGCCTGTCATCCTTGCATAGGGGCCATGCTCATTTTCTCTGCATTCTTCCAGTTTTAGTATATGTGCTGCAGTAGTGAGCACCTTGCACTGATTTTTTTTCTCATTTGCAAAGACTCGTGTTTCTTTAACTGTGTTGTAAGTTGAGTGTAGTTGGTTTACTTTCTTTTATAATGTTTTCAGAGGCCAAGACTCTGTACAGGATGTTTATTTACGGCTGGATTGTTGTCCTTTGTTTCACAGGGGCATGTGTTAGTAGAACTTGCACATCTTCAAAGACAAGCAAGTGCTGAGAGAATGTAACACAACTATACCAACCTTACAAAATGTCTTTACATGAAATCAAAAGAATGACAACTGCTACCTACAATAGTTAAGAATAATGGCTGGAAGACAGGCTCTTAGCCAGGCAGCTTTTTTGTATTGCCTCACACTGGTAGCCATGCTTTGTAGTTGTGGGAGAGAGAAAGGTGACTCCTTCACCAGGTCCACTCCTGGGCCTTGGGGGAGCCCTCTCCAATCACTAGCATCATGTCTGCATTTCCTTTGTTAGGTGTTCTGTGCCATGGGGCACTCTCACGCAGAGGTTGCAGCAGAGAGAGAGGTCACACCATTTTCAGGTGGACCCTGTGGTAGGAGAAACATGCTGCTCATGTACCAGCCCTTGAATCTGTGGGTCTCATCCCTCTCAGTGCTCTGACAGTGGGGGCCCTTCTCCTGCTTGAATGCTGACCACAGATATCATCTTGGCACTCCTAAGCTGTGTACCACAGCCCTGGGGCACCATTACTTTGTACTCTGGACCTTCAGGGTCACGCTCTGGCCGAGTTGTGAAATCCAAAGTGCTGCCAGGCCACAGGGAAATTATTCAGTTGGAGCAAAGCTCTCAGGCTGGGCAGCAGAGGCTGTGCTGTGCACATGCTCCTTTAGAATAGACAGATAGGAAACCTGTGAGTGTCTGGAGGGCATGCAGAATAGACATGTCCCATTCCCACGATGATGATGGCCCTGCTTTTTCCTAGCCTAGCAGTTACTCGGGGCTAGAGCAACTTGGAGGATGATGGGTGCCCTAGGGGACAAGCACCTATGGTTGTGCCCTGCTACAGTTGCCCTGTGCACAAAAGCCCATGGGCACTGTACTGGCTGAAGCTCTGCCTGTGCTTACTCTTTGGTCAGATCCTTCTGCCAGTTCAAATATCCAGGGCTCCCCTGTAGCTAGGATCCCAGAAGTTAATATTTACACAAAAAGCACCTTCTAAAGAACCAAGAGTCAGATGAACAATCACAGTACCTGGCTTTAACTTCATATCAGTGAAAGAGCCACTGAAGAGGGTAGAAAACACAGTTTTGAACTGCGGACACCACTTTTTCCCCATCCCCTAGCAGTGGTCATGTGGTACGGACTGAGAATTTATGCACTTGGGGTGGGGGGCGGTGAGGGGAAGAGCACAGCAATTGTGAGACTTTACATTGGAACTTAGTGCTTCCAACAGTAAACAGAACTCAGTTGAACCTCAGGCAGCGAGCATTTAGACCAGCCCTAATCAGAGGAGAATCACCCGTACCAGCAGTTGGAACTTGAGTTTTGGCAAGTCTCACCTTCACAGGCTAAAGTGCTCTGGGTCCTAAATAAACTTAAAAGGCCAGCCATAAGCCCTGCAATTCTTACACAAGTCCCAGTGCTGTTCTGGGCTCAGAGCCAGTCGATGTGGGTGACATGTGACATAGTGAGACATTAACAGGGTGGCTAGTGGAGTGTTTCCATCACCTCTTCCCTAGAACCATACAGCACAGCTTGCAGCTCCGAAAGAGACCTCTTCCTTCTGCTTGATGAGAGGAGAGAGAAAAGTAAAAAGGACTTTGTCTTACAATTTGGATACAAGCTTAGCCACAGCAGAATAGGAAACAGGGCAGAATCATAAGCCCCCATTCCAGACCGTAGCTCCTAGAAAACATTCTTAGACACACCCTGGGACAGAGTGGGAAACCCACTGCCTTGAAAAGAAGGACAAAGTCCTTGGAGAATTCATTATATGCTGAATAAAGAGCCCTTGGGCCCTGAAAAATCAGCAGTGGTAATCGGGTAGCGCATGCTGTGGGCCTCAGGTAAGATTCTGAGACTTGCTGGCTTGAAGTGTGCATTAACATGGAGAGAATTCTTCTGCTTGAGAAAATAAGAGGAAAGGATTAAAAATGAATTTGTTTTACAGCTTATGTATAAACTCAGCCAGAGTGGGAAAGAGCACCTAAAGGGATCTTGGGGTCCCTCATTCAAGGGCTTTAGCCTTGGATGGATGGTATTTCTGGACTTGCTTTAGGTCAGAGAGGAGCCCACTCCCTTGCAGGGTGAGTACCAGACCTGATAGCATTCAAGACAAGATGACTGCTGAGTTTTTGGGCCTTAAGTAAACATCAGTGATACCCTGGCTGTAATCTTCATGAGCCCATGGTGGTGGTGGACAAAGGGAGAGATTCCTCTGCCTGGAGAAAGGGGAGGGAAGAAAGGGAAGAGAAAGATATTATCTTGTGATTTTGGTACCAACTAAGCCACAGTAGAATAGAGCACCAGATGGCTTTCTAAAGTTGCCAATTCCAGGCCCTGGCCCCAAGAAAGCATATCTGGACCCACCTGGGGCTCAGGAAACTAGCCACCCTGAAGAGAATGACATAACACTGGCTGGCTTGATCACCTGCTAATTGTAGAGCCCTAGAGGCTTGAACAATCATAGGTGGTAGCCAGGTAGTGGTTACAGCAGGACTTGGGCAAGACCCAATGCTGTGCTGGCTTCAGGTCAGCCACACTGCAGTCACAGTAGTGGTGGCCACAGTGGTGATTGTGTTACTTGTCCCTCAGCTTCAGGCAGCTCAGCACAGAGAGAGAGACTCCAATTTTATGAAAGAACATAAGGAAAAAATAGTCTCTGCCTGATAAACCAGAGAATACTTCTGGATCTTATCCATAACCACAAGGTGGTACCTAAGAATCTGAAAGAACCAAAGCACTACTGGGCTTAGGGTACCCTCTAAGGAATATATGGAAATGACCAAAACATAGATCATAACACCCATCCCTTCAAATACCTGACAAGGTTTTCGAAGAAGGATGGGTACAAACAGGCCAGACTTTGAAAGCTGCAATAAATACCTGCAATAAATGCCCAGAAACCAACAAACATCCACAAGCACCAAGATCATCCAGGAAAACATGAACTCATCAAGCAAATTAAAGAAGACATGAGGGGCCAATCTTGGAAAGAAAGAGACCTCTAAGATAGAGAATTCAAAATAGCTGTTATAGAAAACTCAAAAAAATTCAAGATAACACAAAACAAGAAATTCATAATCTCATTAGATCAATTTAACAAAGAAATGAAAATAATTAAAAAGAATCAAGTAGAAATCTTAGAGGTAAAAATGCAACTAACATACCAAAGAATGCATCAGAGTCTCTTAATGACTGAATTGATCAAGCAGAAAAAAGAATTTATTGCTTAAAAAGACAGGCTATGGATTGCTGGCAAGATAGCCAAACAGGAACAGCTCCAGTCTGCAGCTCCTAGTGAGATCAACAGAAGGTGGGTGATTTCTGCATTTCCAACTGAGGTACCCAGTTCATCTCATTGGGACTGGTTAGACAGTGGGTGCAGCCCACAGAGGGCAACAAGCAGGGTGGGGCATCTCCTCACCTGGGAAGCTCAAGGGTCAGAACTCCTCTCCCTAGCCAAGGAAGCCATGAGGGACTGTGCCTGAGGAACAGTGCATTCCAGCCCAGATACTGCTTTTCCCATGGTCTTGCAACCTGCAGACCAGGAGATTCCCTCTGGTGCCTACCACCAGGGCCCTGGGTTTCAAGCACAAAACTGGGTGGCCATTTGGGCAGACACCAACTAGCTGCAGGAGTTTTTCATACCCCAGTGGCACCTGGAATGCCAGAAGACAGAACCGTTCACTCCTGGAAAGGGGCTGAAGCCAGGAGCCAAGTGGTCTGGCTCAGTGGGTCCCACCCCACAGAGCCCAGCAAGCTAAGATCCACTGGCTTGAAATTCTCTGCCAGCACAGCAGTCTGAGATGACCTGGGACACTCGAGCTTGGTGGGGGGAGGGGCGTCCACCATTACTGAGGCTTGAGTAGGGGTTTTCCCTCACAGTGTAAACAAAGCCACTGGAAGTTTGAACTGGTGGAGCCCACCACAGCTCAGCAAAGCCACTGTGGCCAGACTGCCTCTCTAGATTCCTCCTCTCTGGGCAGGGCATCTCTGAAAAAAGGCAGCAGCCCCAGTCAGGACTTATAGATAAAACTCCCATCTCCTGGGACAGAGCACCTGGGGAAGGGCAGCTGTGGTGCAGCTTCAGCAGACTTAAACATCCCTGCCTGCTGGCTCTGAAGAGAGCAGCAGATCTCCCAGCACAGTGCTCGAGCTCTGCTAAGGGACAGACTGCCTCCTCAAGTGGGTCCCTGACCCCTGTGCCTCCTGACTGGGAGACACCTCCCAGCAGGGGCCAACAGACACCTCATACAGGAGAGCTCTGGCTGGCATCTGGCAGGTGCCCTCTGGGACAAAGCTTCCAGAGGAAGGAACAGGCAGCAATCTTTGCTGTTCTGCAGCCTCTGCTGGTGATACCCAGGCAAACAGGGTCTGGAGTGAACATCCAGCAAACTCCAGCAGACCTGCAGCAGAGGGCCTGACTGTTAGAAGGAAAACTAACAAACAGAAAGGAATAGTATCAACATCAACAAAAGGACATCCACACAAAACCCATCCAAGGTCACCAACATCAAAGACCAAAGGTAGATAAATCCACAAAGATGGGGAGAAACCAGCACAAAAAGGCTGAAAATTGCAAAAACCAGAATGCCTCTTCTTCTCCAAAGGATCATAACTCCTCAGCAGCAAGGGAAGAAAACTGGATGGAGAATGAGTTTGATGAATTGACAGAAGTAGGCTTCAGAAGGTGGGGAATAACAAACTCCTCCGAGCTAAAGGAGCATGTTCTATTCCAATGCAAGGAAGCTAAGAACCTTGAAAAAGGTTAGAGGAATTGCTAACTAGAATAACCAGTTTAGAGAAGAACATAAATGACCTGATGGAGCTGAAAACACAGCACAAGAACTTTGTGAAGCATACACAAGTATCAATAGCCAATCAATCAAGTGGAAGAAAGGATATCAGAGATTGAAGATCAACTTAATGAAATAAAGCGAGAAGACAAGATTAGAGAAAAAGAATGAAAAGGAATGAACAAAGCCTCCAAGAAATATGGGACTATGTGAAAAGACCAAATCTACATTTGATTGGTGTACCTGAAAGTGACAGAGAATGGAACCAAGTTGGAAAACACTCTTCAGGATATTATCCAGGAGAACTTCCCCAACCTAGCAAGACAGGCCAACATTCAAATTCAGGAAATACAGAGAACACCACAAAGATACTCCTCGAGAAGAGCAACCCCAAGACACATAATCATCAGATTCACCAAGGTTGAAATGAAGGAAAAATGTTAAGGGCAGCCAGAGAGAAAGGTGGGTTACCCACAAAGGAAGCCCATCAGACTAACAGTGGATCTCTGCAGAAACCCTACAAGCCAGAAGAGAGTGGGGCCAATATTCAACATTCTTAAAGAAAAGAATTTTCAACCCAGAATTTCATATTCAGTCAAACTAAGCTTCATAATTGAAGGAGAAATAAAATCCTTCACAGAGAAGCAAATACTGAGAGATTTTGTCACCACCAGGCCTACCTTACCAGAGCTCCTGAAGGAAGCACTAAACATGGAAAGGAACAACCAGTACCAGCCACTGCAAAACATACCAAATTGTAAAGACCATCGACACTATGAAGAAACTGCATCAACTAATGGGCAAATTAACCAGCTAGCCTCATAATGACAGGATCAAATTCACACGTAACAATATTAACCTTAAATGTAAATGGACTAAATACCCCAATTAAAAGACACAGACTGGCAAACTTGATAAAGAGTCAAGACCCATCGGTGTGCTGTACTCAGGAGACCTATCATATGTGCAAAGCCACACACAGAGTCAAAATAAAGGGATAGGGTATTATTTACCAAGTAAATGGAAAGCAAAAAAAAAAGCAGGGGTTGCAATCCTAGTCTCTGATAAAATAGACTTTAAGCCAACACAGATCAAAAGAGACAAAGAAGGACATTACACAATGGTAAAGAGATCAATGCAACAAGAACAGCTAACTACCATAAATATATACGCACCCAATACAGGAACACCCAGATTCATAAAGCAAGTTCTTAGAGACCTACAAAGAGACTTAGACTCCCATGCAATAATAGTGGGAGACTTTAACACCTCACTGTCAATATTAGACAGATCAAGACAGAAAATTAACAAGGATATTCAGGACTTGAACTCAGCTCTGGACCAAGCAGACCTAATAGACATCTACAGAACTCTCCACCCCAAATCAACAGAATATACATTCTTCTCAGCACCATCACTTATTCTAAAATTGACCACATAATTGGAAGTAAAACACTCCTCAGCAAATGCAAAGAACAGAAATCATAACAAACAGTCTCTCAGACCACAGTGCAATCAAATTAGAACTCAGGATTAAGAAACTCACTCAAAACTGCACAACTACATGGAAACTGAACAACCTGCTCCTGAATGACTACTGGGTAAATAACAAAATGAAGGCAGAAATAAAGATGTTCTTTGAAACCAATGAGAACAAAGACACAATGTACCAGAATCTCTGGGACACATTTAAAGCAGTGTTTAGAGGAAATTTATAGCACTAAATGCCCACAAGAGAAAGCAGGAAAGATCTAAAATTGACACCTAACATCACAATTAAAAGAACTAGAGAAGCAAGAGCAAACAAATTCAAAAGCTAGCAGAAGACAAGAAATAACTAAGATCAGAGCAGAACTGAAGGAGATAGAGACACAAAAAACCCTTCAAAAATCAATGAATCCAGGAGCTGGTTTTTGAAAAGATCAACAAAATAGATAGACCACTAGCCAGACTAATAAAGAAGAAAAGAGAAGAATCAAATAGATGCAATAAAATGATAAAGGGATATCACCACTGATCCCACAGAAATACAAACTACCATCAGAGAATACTATAAACACCTCTATGCAAATAAACTAGAAAATCTAGAAGAAATGGATAAATTCCTGGACACATACACCTCCCAAGACTAAACCAGGAAGAAGTTGAATCCCTGAATAGACCAATAACAAGTTCTGAAATTGAGGCAGTAATTAATAGCCTACCAACCAAAAAAGTCCAGGACCAGATGGATTCACAGCCAATTCTACCAGAGGTACAAAGAGGAGCTGGTACCATTCCTTCTGAAACTATTCCAAACAATAGAGGGAATCCTCCCTAACTCATTTTATGAGGCCAGCATCATCCTGATACCAAAACCTGGCAGAGACACAACAAAAAAAAGAAAATTTCAGGCCAATATCCCTGATGAACATCGATGAAAATCCTCAATAAAATACTGGCAAACTGAATCCAGCAGCACATCAAAAGCTTATCCACCATGATCAAGTTGGCTTCATCCCTGGGATGCAAGGCTGGTTCAACATATGCAAATCAATAAATGTAATCCATCACATAAACAGAACCAATGACAAAAACCACATGATTATCTCAATAGATGCAGAAAAGGCCTTTGATAAAATTCAACACCCTTCATGCTAAAAACTCTCAATAAACTAGGTATTGATGGAATGTATCTCAAAATAATAAGAGCTATTTATGACAAACCCACAGCCAATATCATACTGAATGGGCAAAACTGGAAGCATTCCTTTGAAAACTGGCACAAGACAAGGATGCCCTCTCACCACTCCTATTCAACATAGTATTGGAAGTTCTGGCCAGGGCAATCAGGCAAGAGAAAGAAATAAAGGGTATTCAAATAGGAAGAGAGGAAGTCAAATTGTCTCTGTTTGCAGATGACATGATTGTATATTTAGAAAACCCCATCATCTCAGCCCAAAATCTCCTTAAGCTGATAAGCAACTTCAGCAAAGTCTCAGGATACAAAATCAATGTGCAAAAATCATAAGCATTCCTATACACCAATAACAGACAAACAGAGAGCCAAATCATGAGTGAACTCCCATTCACAATTGCTACAAAGAGAATAAAATACCTAGGAATACAACTTACAAGGGATGTGAAGGACCTCTTCAAGGAGAACTACAAACCACTGCTCAAGGAAATAAGAGAGACACAAACAAATGGAAAACATTCCATGCTCATGGATAGGAAGAATCAATATTGTGAAAATGGCCATACTGCCCAAAGTAATTTATAGATTCAATGCTATCAAGCTACCAATGACTTTCTTCACAGAATTGGAAAAAACTACTTTAAATTTCATATGGAACCAAAAAGAGCCTGCATAGCCAAGACAATCCTAAGCAAAAAGAACAAAGCTGGAGGCATCATGCTACCTGACTTCAAACTATACTACAAGGCTACAGTAACCAAAACAGCATGGTACTGGTACCAAAACAGATATATAGACCAATGGAACAGAACAGAGGCCTCAGAAATAACACCACACATCTACAACCATCTGATCTTTGACAAACCTGACAAAACAAGCAATGGGAAAGGATTCCTATTTAATAAATGGTGTTGGGAAAACTGGCTAGCCATATGCAGAAAACTGAAACTGGACCCCTTCCTTACACCTTATACAAAAATTAACTCAAGATGGATTAAAGACTTAAACATAAGACCTAAAACCATAAAAACCCTAGAAGAAAACCTAGGCAATACCATTCAGGACATAGGCATGGGCAAAGACTTCATGACTAAAACACCAAAAGCAATGGCAACAAAAGCCAAAATTGACAAATGGGATCTAATTAAACTAAAGAGCTTCTGCACAGCAAAAGAAACTATCATCAGAGTGAACAGGCAACCTACAGAATGGGAGAAAATTTTGCAATCTATCCATCTGACAAAGGGCTAATATCCAGAATCTACAAAGAACTTAAACAAATTTACAAGAAAAAACAACCCCATCAAAAAGTGGGCAAAGGATATGAACAGACACTTCTCAAAAGAAGACATTTATGCAGCCAACAAACATATGAAAAAAGCTCATCATCACTGGTCATTAGAGAAATGTAAATCGAAACCACAATGAGATACCATCTAATGCCAGTTTGAATGGCGATCATGAAAATTTCAGGAAGCAACAGATGCTGGAGAGGATGTGGAGAAATAGGAATGCTTTTCACTGTTGGTGGGAGTGTAAATTAGTTCAACTATTGTGGAAGACAGTGTGGTGATTCCTCAAGGATCTAGAACTAGAAATACCATTTGACCCAGCAATCCCATTATTGGATATATACCCAAAGGTTTATAAATCATTCTACTATAAAGACATATGCACACGTATGTTTATTGCAGCACTATTTACAATAGTAAAGACTTGGAATCAACCCAAATTTTCATCAATAATAGACTGTATAATGTAAATGTGGCACATGTACACCATGGAATACTATGCAGCCATAAAAGAACATGAGTTCATGTCCTCTGCAGGGACATGGATGGTGCTGGAAACCATAATTCTCAGCAAACTATCACAAGAACAGAAAACCAAACACCGCATGTTCTCACTCATAAGTGGGAGTTGAACAATGAGAACACACGGACATAGGGAGGCGAACATCACACACCGGAGCCTGTCAGGGGGTAGGGTGTGTTGGGGGGATGACATTAGGAGAAATACCTAATGTAGTTGATGGGTTGATGGGAACAGCAAACCACCATGGCACGTATATACCTATGTAACAAACCTGCACGTTCTGCACATGTACTCCAGAATTTAAAGTATATATAAAAATAGACAGGCTATTTGAAAATACACAGCAAGAGGATACAAAAGAAAACAAAACAACATAATAAAATATGCTTACAGGATTTAGAAAACAGACTCAAAAGGGCAAATCTAACAGTTGTTGGTCTCAAAGAGGAGGTAGAAAGAGAGATAGGCATAGAACTTTATTAAATAGGATAATAACAGGTAACTTTCAAAATATAGAAAACAGTATCAATACTCAAGTACAGGAAGGTTGTTGAACACCAAACAGATTTAATCCAAAGAAGACTATCACAAGACATTTAATAATCAAACTGTAAAAGGTTCAGAATAAAGAATAGATTATAAAAGCAAGAGAAAAGAAACAAAGAAGATACAATGAAGCTGCAATGTGTTTGGCTGCAGAGTTTTCAATTAAAACCTTACAGACCAGGAGAGAGTGGCACAACACATTTAAACTGCTAAAGGAAGAAAAAAAACACTTTTACTCTAGAATAGTATATTCAGCAAAAATATTCTTCAAACATGAAGGAGAAATACTCTCCCAGATAAACAAAAGCTGAGAGATTTCATCAACATGAGACCTCTTCTACAAGAAATGCTAAAAAGTGTTATTTAACCTGAAAGAAATGGATGTTAATGAGCAATAAGAAATCATCTGCAGGTAATAGCAAGTACACAGAAAAAACACAGAATATTATAACATTGTAATTGTGGTGTGAAAACTACTAATATATTAAGAGAAAAGATGAAAAGATAAACCAAACAAAATAGTAGCTACAACTTCTCAAGACAAAGACAATATGATAAGATATAAATAGAAACAACAAGTAGCTAAAAAGTGGGGATATGAAGTTAAAGTATAGAGTTTTTATTTGTTATATTTTTGCTTGTCTGTTTCTTTATGCAACCAGTGTTGTTATAAGCTTTTAAAAAGAGGTTATAAGATATTATTTGCAAGCCTCAGGATAACATAAAATCTAAAATATACACAATAGACATAAAAATTTTTAAGAAACTTAAAACATACCACAAGAGAAAATCACCTTCACTAAAAGACAGAAAAGAAGAAAAGAAAGAGAAGACTACAAAACAACCAGAAAACAAATAACAAAATGGTAGAAGTAAGTACTTACAAATCAGTAATAACACTGAATATAAATACAGTAAACCTCCAAACAAAAGACACAGAGTGACTGAATAAAAAACAAGACCTAACAATTCGCTGTCTACAAGAAGCACACTTTATCTAGAAAGACGCATATAGACTGAAAAATAAAACATAAAAAAAGTTATTCCATGCACATGGAAATAAAAAAGAGTAGGGGTAGCTATATTTAGATAAAACAAATAGATTTCAAGACAAAAGCTCTAAGAAGACACAAAGAAGGTCATTATATAATGATAAAGGGGTCAATGCAGCAAGAGAATATAACAATTGTAAATATAAATACACTCAACACTGTAGCACCCATATAAATAAAGTAAATATTATTAGAGCTAAAGTTAGAAATAGAACCCAACACAATAATAGTTGGAGCTCACAACACCTTACTTTCAGCATTGGACAGATCATCCAGACAAAATATCAACAAAGAATCATTAAACTTAATCTGCACTATAGAACAGAGTCTTAATCGATATTTACAGAACATTTCATTCAATGGCTAGACATTCTTCTCCTCAGCATATGAATCATTCTCAAGGACAGGCCATATGTTAAGCCGAAAAATCTTAAAACATTTTAAAAAGTGAAATAATATAAAATATCTTTTTGGGTTACAATAGAATAAAACCAGAAATTGATAGGAAGAGTAATTTGGGAAATTATACAAACACAAGGAAATTCAACAATATGCTCCTGGATAACCAGTGCATCAATTAAGAGATTAAAAAGAAAATTACACAATTTCTTCAAAGAAGCAATAATAAAAACACAACATATCAATATCTATGGGATACAGTTAAAGCAATACTGAGGAAAATTTATAGCTATAAGTCCCTATAAACTTTAAAAAATAAGAAAAGCTTCAAATAAAACTAATAGTGCATCTTAAACATCTAGAAAAGCAAGAGTTGAACTAACCCAAACTTAGTAGAAGAGAAAAAATAATAAAAGTCAGAGCAGAAATAAATAAAATGAAAATGAAGAAATCTAAACAAAAGATGGACAAAAATCAAAAGTTGGGTTTTCGAAACAATAAATAAAATTGAAAAACCATTAGTCAAACTGACAGTGTACTTCTTGTAGACAGTAGATCATTAAGCCTTTTTTTTAAAAAAAATTTATTCAGCTACTCTGTCTTGTTTGGAGAGTTTACTTTATTTATATGCAACATTATTATTGATATGTAAGTAGCTTATTAATATTCATCAGTGATATTGGTCTATAGTTTTCTTTTTTTGATGTATCTTTGTTGGATTTTGGTATCAGTCCTGGCCTCATAGAATGAGTTTTTAAATGTTCCATCTGCCTCTATTTTTCAGAATAGTTTCAGTAGGATTGGTATTACTTTTTCTTTAGGTTTTTGGTAAAATTCAGCAATGAAGTTATTGATTCCCTGGCTTTTCTTTGTGGGACATTTTTATAATGGCTTTGATCTTATTACTTGTTACTGGTCTGTTCAGGTTTTGGATTTCTTCTTAGTTCAATCTTGGTAGGTCATATGAGTCTAGGACCTTATCCAATTTTTTTCGGTTTCCAATTTATAAAGTCTTCATAGTTGCCTTTAACAATCCTTTGAATTGCTGAAGTATTGGGTGTAGTGTCTCCTTTTTTATCTCTTGTTTTATTTATTTGGGCCCAGAGACAGTGGACTGGGGTGGGGTTAGTATGTGACCTGCTGAGACACCAGCTTGGGCAGCTAAACGAGTGCTGGCATAACCTCTCCCTTAACACCAGGCTACACAGCTCAGCTTATATATTCTTACCATACCAAAAAAATGATAACTTTGTGAGGTGGTGGATATGTTAATTAGCCTGATTGTGGTAATCATCTCAAAATGTACAAATAAATCAAAACCTTATACTGTATACCTCAGCTGAGTCATCAAAGAGCAAGAGGACCTGTGTACTAAGGATAATGAAGATTATCCTAGCTTCAAGGAAGAAATGATGGATGAAAAATCTAATAGCCAAAGTGGAGTGAGTCATTTTTATTATCCAGCTAGTGAATTCCCAGGGGACATACATGTTGCACCTAATAAGCAAGGAAAGGCAATGACATTCTCTAAAATACAAATTCAAATGATGTTTGTAAGCATTTACTGGAGATATCAATGCAGAAAAGTTATACTTCTTTTAGCTTGAAGCAGCTCAACCTTTTCCAATTAAAAAAGTTTGAATGTGTCCTCACTTATCCAACATACTATAGTAGAATCCTTTCAAATTATCCCAATGTTTAGCAATATTTATATTATTTTGGCAACAAAGAAGTGACTTCATAAAGTAAAACCATAGGTATAAACAATCATAATGATTAAATGGGTTGTACTGAAGTAAAAGAAACTGAAGGAGACATTTTGATCTTTGGGACTATATTAGAACTCTTTCACTCCATAATTACTTACTAAGTAGCTATTGGGTGCCAGATGTGTTTAATGAATAGGTTAGATTTTGACAAACAAAGTGAAAATAATACATTCCAGATAGAAACAGCAGCATGTAACTAACGGGGGTTTAAGATGAGTAAAAAAAGGTTTAGAGAACTAGGTTCAGGGACTCATGCATGAGATGCATGGGCAGACGAGGCTAAAAAGGGAATTTTGTACCATTTTTGTGAAAGTGATTGAGTGCCTTATTGAGACACTGAAGAAACTTTCGAGAGCAAATAAAGGGTCTTACTTGAGGATCTCCTTTGGATCTATTTCTGTCTACTATCCCTTGAAGAAGTAAAAATGTGTCTGGACAATATCCATAGCTCATAAATCAGCAGCAGTTAGAAATCCAGCTCATTGCCTTAAATATATGCACATGTGCCAGTTAGGACAGTTTCTCTCTGGAAGAAGGGAAACAAGTTAAAAGAGTAATTTTATTTCTACTCAGCCTGCCGCATTTAATTCATTAGTCTATAGTGGCACACTACTTCAGAAAGCAGATTCCAGATAATCCATATGGCATAAAGGTTTTTCTTGGCCACCAGGAAAGAAAGTTCCCATTGCAGGAGAAGCAGGAATGTGCAATGAAACATCACCATAAGAACTTCTGTACTTTTACATGTAAGTATTTCTACAAAAATGATGGAAGCTTGGATTTCACCATGTGGGTTTGGGCTATTGTGTTACTGTTAAATATAGGACTGAACCAATGCTCTCAGCAACAACAGAATGGCTATCCATGTTTGGATACTTTCATTCCCTTTCTATCCCTTCATGAGATCCATGAATCTTAAAATCCGCATGATGTTTCAGAGTTTATTTGGCCAATTCTCTACCTCCAGTTAGGTCTCACAGCAAGGCTAGATGTATGCTATGGAAAAGAAAGACAGTATGAGGAGAAGGCAGGACAGTCTGAGAATCAGTAAGATGTAGATTCTGGTCTTGCACCTGCTACTAATTTAGTTGAGCAAGCTAGTTCCACTATTTGGCATTTGTTCCCTTTTGTTAGGGTGCTAGAAAACGTGAGCTTAATACCTTTCAGCTCTGAAATCCTGGGTTAGATGAATGTTAGTGGTTTATCATTTGCATATGCACCATCTCCTTTCTACAACTCAAATCTCCTCACCCCACAATAGACACTCTCTTCAGAAACTCATTGTCCTCTTTTCCTTGCCATCATACTACATCCCTCTAAACCAGGATTTCTGACCACAATTGACATTTTGCACTGGGTAATATTTTTATTGTGGAGATCTGTCCTGTGTATTGTAGGGTGTTTAGTAGAACCCAGGCCTCAACCCACTAGTTGCCAGTAGCATCACACATGCACCCTCCCTGCCCCCCACACATCCAGCTGTGGCAACTAAAAATGTGTCTAGACATTGCCAAATGTTCACTTGGACATAAAACCTTCCCAGTTAAGAATCCTACCATAAAGACATGCATCAAAATTAAAGCATGAAAAGAATGTGAAAAATGCATTCAGACTGAAATGGCAGTAAAACCCTCAAAGGCCATTGGAAAATGGAAGAGACTACTCTAAACATGATAAGTTTCCAGTCACTGGAGCTGAATAGAAGCTGTGTTGGAATGTAGTAAGAATGCGTTCTTGGTTTCACTTTTGCTACTCCATTCCATTCTCCATATGGCCACCAATATGAATTTCTGAAAATATAAATTACTTAATATTACTTCCTGCTTAAAACCTTCCAATGACTTCCTGTCACACTTGGAACAAAATCCAAGCTCATTGCTAGATGCTATGAAGTCTCATACAAAGTAGTCATTGCGTGTCTTTTCACCTTTATCTTGTACTAGTCTTTCCCTTAGTCATTGTGTGCAAACCTTGCCCAAACAAACCAATCTCTTTCCATATCTCCACATCTTCATACTCACTGTTCCCTCTTCCCAGTATGTTCTTATTTTGGATATTTGCATGACTAGCTCCTTCTCATCTTTTAAATTTTGTCGTCTTACAGAGGACTTCTCTAACCACTCTATCTTAAATAGCTATCCCCATCTTAATCCATTATTTGATATTGGAGCACCTTCTACATGTTTTCTACTATATATGTGTGTGTGTGTATATGTGTATATATATATGTGTGTGTATATATATGTATGTATATATGTATGTGTGTATATATATATATATAGAGAGTTTTCTACAATTTTTAATGATCTTCATGTTTAATTTTTTATTGTCTATTTACCACCACCTCCAAGATTCAGTTTTCTGAGACAAGGGGACATGTCTCCTTTTATTTTAGTGCAAATACCACAGCTCTTAGTAAAGTGTTTGGCACATAGGAGGTAGTCAATAAATATTTGCTGAATGATGATCAATGTGGAGACATCCATGTGTGATAAGAAGTTGAGCCCTTGAACATAAAAGATCCTTTTAACTTTACCACTCTATAATATTGTGATTCATTTGATCATTAGTCAAATAAGTAAGAGCCGCTTATGTGCAGGATATAATGCCAGAGATGATAACACATGTCCAAAAATAATCTCAGTTTAAGGCAGTATGTGATCCAAGTGCTATAGGAGTTCTGAGAGTGGAGAAATCACTTCAGCATGAGTAATTAGCAAAGCCTTTGCAGAAACATAGTGTTTGTGCTATGTCTTAAGGAATGAGTAATATTTTAAACAAGCAAAGAAGCAAAGATGCTGACTGGAGCATGCCAAGTGAAGTAATGGAATAGCAAGTGTCAATAAGAGTGATAAAAAGGTGGGCTGAAGCCAATTTGAGGATGACTATGAATGCCAGCTTTCATAAGTTTAAGTTTGATTTAATTAGCAATTGAGAAACATTTACAGATTTTGAGCTGGAAATGGCATAAGTGCTGTAGAAAGATTAATATGATAACAGTATTTAGGTATGAATGGAGTGGAGAGGTAGGGAGACAACTTTGGAAGTTCTTGCAATAGTCAGGAAGATATAATGAGAATGAATACTGGGTGGTGAGAGCATGATTTAAAAGATATCACTAAGCATGGTCAACATTAAAAAAATAGTTTTCAGGACTTGGAATTCTGTTTGTTTGTTTGTTTCTTGAAACGGAGTCTCTCTCTGTTATGCAGGCTAGAGTGCACTGGTGCAATGTCGGCTCACTGCAACCTTCACTTCCCAGGTTCAAGTGATTCTCCTGCCTCAGCCTCCTGAGTAGCTGGGACTACAGGTGCAAGTCACCACATCCAGCTGATTTTTGCCTTTTCCATACAGTCGGGGTTTCGCTATATTGGCCAGGCTGGTCTGAAACTCCTGACCTCAGGTGATCCACCCACTTCAGTCTCCCAAAGTGCTGGAATTACAGGCATGAGCCACTACGTCTGGCCTAGGGCTTGGAATTTGATTGAAGGGTTGAATAAGGACAAGGGAGAAAGAGGAGAAGATGACTTAAAAATTTAAGCCTGGGTGCTACATTCTGAAAAATGAAAAAATGAAAAGGATACATTTGTTTACAGGAAAAATGTGGTCTTTGGTGCTTAACCATACTAAAGGTTGCTTTAGTGATTATGATTTTGTCCTAAAAACTCAGTCTTTGAATATACATGGAGTCACGTTATTCAAGAATCTCCTAAAATACGCCAGTGACATTTTATCTGTTTGAGAGGCCCCTAATGGACTGTTTTGCAGAACCAAAAAATCTCGTACAAGAAGTGTTGGCATGACGAATTATTAAATCTTGGAAGGATGTTAGAGTTTTCTTTTTTGATCTTTTATGCAGCATCTTGAAAAGGGCATGAATGGTAGATCAGTAAACCCTGGGTTCAAGTGCCAGCTCTGCCAGTAACTCACTTTGTAACACTGAGCAAGTCATTATCAAAGAGTAAGTAAATCTGCTTTCTGGACATAAGTTTTTTTCATCTGACTGTAATGAGAAAGTTGTCTTCACTAGTCCTGTCCTCTGTGTTTTAGGAAATCCCCTTCTACTCACTTGTTTTTGCCTCCTCTTTTCAAAACTCCAAGAGTGTTTCTGAGTCCACACTTTATGTGCAACCATACTTGGCAAAAATGACTGGTTTACATCCATGGCCCTATTTCACACAAGATTTCTCTTTCACTCTAACATTTTATCACACTATCATCAAGGTTATCCCTGGGTAATTACTTAAGTCATCTAAATATTTTTACAATTCCAGGAGTGGTCAGTGGGTTAATATAGCTTTGGAGCTATATTGGAAATTGCTTAACAACAAACTTCCCTGACCTTTGATCCATGATACAACTCACTTATCAACTTTCCATTTCCCATGGTGATAATCATTCTAGAAATATCATACAAGACAGATCCCCGAAATGATATATTTTTCAAAAATAACAAAAGGAAAGGAGCAATTGGTAACTGAGTCATGCATCAGCAAATATGCATTCGGTATCTAGTCTGTATCAACACTATGACAAGTTTCCAAATCTACTTGTTTCTTGGTTATCTTTAAGATACTGATTTAGTTGACATAGACCCAAGACCCCTTTTGCCAAGTCCTCAGCAAGGCTCTGAATTGGGAGGTTGGAGAATAAAACATGGTTTGGATAACAGAAAACTACTCACTAAAGGTGTGATTCAGATGATGTATTAGGATGTTCTCACATTGATATAAAGAAGTATCTAAGACTGGGAGATTTATACAGAAAAAAATGTTTAATTGGATCACAGTCCTGCAGGCTGTATAGGGAGCATAGTGGCATCTTCTTCTTGAAAGGCCTCAGGAAGCTTCCAACCATGGCAGAAGACAGAGAGAGAGCAGACACATCACATGGCAAGATCAGGAGCAAGAGCAAGAGAGCAACGTGCCACACACTTTTAAACAGCCAGATCTTGCAAGAAGTCACTTACTGTTGTGAGTACAATGCCAAGGGGATGGTACTAAACCTTTCAAGAGAAATCCATGATCCAATCACCTCCCACCAGGCCACACTTCCAACATTGGGAACTACAATTCAACATAAGATTTGGTCAGGGACACATCCAAACTATATCACTCTGATCCTGGCACCCACTCTGCCAAGTCTCATGTTCTTCTCACATTGCAAAGTACAATCATCCCTCCTCAATAATCCCCCAAAACAATCTCCTTTAACTCTATGTCCCTCATCCAGGGCACATTTGTGTAATGGATGGGCTCCCAAGACCTTGGGTAGCTCCACCCCTGTGGCTTTGCAGGGTTCAGATCCCATGGCTGCTCTCACAGGCTGGCATTGAGTGCCTGTGGCTTTTCCAGACACAGGATGCAAGCTGTCAGTGGATGATGGTGGTGCTCTTCTCACTGCTCCACTAGGCAGTGCTTCAGTGGAGACTCTGTGTAGAGGCTCCAATCCCACATTTCACCTCTGCACTGCCCTAGTAGAGGTTCTCTGTGAGGGCTCCACACTTGCAGTGGACTTCCTCCTCAATGCACAAGCTTTTCTATACATCATCCGAAATCTAGGCAGAGGATCCCAAGCCTTAACTCTTGCACTCTGTGCTCCTGCAGGATTAACACCACATTGAAGCTGCCAAGGCTTATGGCTTACACTATCTGTAGCAGTGGTCCAAGCTGTACCCAAGCTGTATCCAGCTATTTGAGCCATAGCTGGAACGGGAGTGGCCAGGATGCAGAAAGCAGTGTCCATAGGCTGCACAGGAGAGCAGAACCCTGGACCTGGCCTACAAAACCATTCTGTTCTCCTAGACATCAGGGCCTGTGATGGGAGGAGCTGCATTTTAGATTTCTGAAATGTCTTCAAGGCCTTTTTCTCATTGTCTTGGCTATCAGAACTTGCCTTGTTTTGGGTTAGACAAATTTCTCTAGTAAGCAGTTGCTCAGCAGCATAATTGAATTCTTCTCCTGCAAGTGGGCTTTGCTTTTCTACCACATGGCCAGGCTGGAAATTCTCCAAATGTTTGCACTCTGCTTCCCTTTTAAATATAAGTTCCAACTTATTTCTTTACTCCCACATCTGAGCATAGGCTGCTAGAAGCAGCCACGTCATTTCTTGAACACTTTGCTGCTTATAAATGTCTTCTGCCAGATACATTAGATTATCACTCTCAAGTTCAAACTTCTACATATCTCTAGGGCATGGACACAATCTGGCCAAGCTCTGCTAAGGCATAACATGTTTGACCTTTTCTCCAGTTCCCAATAAGTTTCTCATTTCCATCTGAGACCTCCTCAGCCTGGATTTCATTATCAGAATTTTGGTCACAGCCGTTTAACCAGCTTCTAAGAAGTTCCAAACTTCCTTTCAGCTTTCTGCCTTCTGCTGAGTCCTCCACACTCTTCCAGCCTCTGTCTGTTATCCCATTCCAAAGCTGCTTTCACATTTTCAGGTGTCTTTATAGCAATGGCCTACTCCTCAGTATCAATTTTCTGAATTAGGCCATTTTGTCACATTGCTACAAAAATACCTGAGACTGGGTAGTTTATAAAGAAGAGAGCTTTGGTTTGCTTATGATTCTGCAGGCTGTACAAGCAGCATAGCAGCACCTGTTTCTGAGGAGGCTTCAGGAATCTTCTAATCATGGCCAAAGGCAGGGAGGAAGCAGACACCTTACATGACACAAGCAATAGCAAGAGAAAGAGAGTGAGGGTTCCATGCCTTTTTAAACAGCAAGATCTCATGAGAAGTTATTCGCTATTGTGAGGACAATGCCAAGGAAATGGTACTAAGCCTTTCAGGAGAAATCTGCCTCCATAATCCAATCACTTCCCACCAGGTCCCACCTTCAACATTGGAGATTACAATTCAACATGAGATTTGGGCAGGGACACATATCAAAACTATATGAGATGACATGAAAGAAAACTTCTTGTCAAAAAATATATTCCTTAACTCTGCTCGAAATTCCACTCTTAATAAATGTCACTCTTCTAGGTTTCTCTTTTTAAGTAGAAATGCTAGTAAGAAAAAGTAGTAAGTCCCCAAAATTTCACTGGGAATCATCCACTCAAAATTCAGAGATAAACACTAACATAACATGACTTGAGACTGATGAGTGTATAAAGAAGGGAATGGCCTTCACTTTACTAAGACAGTTTCAGCCATATTAAAGTACATAGATCCTGCAACCATACTACCTGGATTTGAACTTTCCACTTACTAACTGAATCACCCTAAGTTACTTCCTTTCCTGTGCCTTTGGACTAATAATAACAATCTTGAAGTTATTGTGAAGATTAACTGAGTTACCATACATGAAAAACTTAGAAGAGTATCTCACTTATAGGATGGGCTCAATAAATATTAACTATTTTTCTAGGCATAGTGCTGGACATACATTACCAACCATAAAAAGATGTAGCTGGCATGAAAATTTTAGGTTGCTGGGAAGAGAGAGGCACAACTGGAGGGAATTAAGCCAACACTACTAGCCTCACTATGAGAAATTAACCCTGAAAGAGAGAAGCGGAAAGGAGGCCATGAAGATATTTTAGTGGACCAGGAGTCCAAGCCCAGACACTTCCAAGCTACCCTACAAGACCACCTAGAGCAAGTTGTTTCCCTTTCTGAGGCCTCAGAATCCTCATTTTTTTAAAAATAAAGGACTTTGGGAAACTCATCTCTAAGGTCCTATTCTGAAAGTATCTATAGTCCAGGAGTCTAATGAGAAAGAAATAAAGCATATTCAAATAGAAAGAAAGGAAGTCAAATTGTCTTTGTTTGCAGATGACAAGATCGTATATGTAGAAAATCCCATCGTCTCAGTCCAAAATCTTCTTAAGCTGATAAGCAACTACAGCAAAGTCTCAGGATACAAAATCAAGGTACAAAAATCACAAGAATTTCTATACACCAACAACAGGCAAGCAGAGAGTCACACCATAAATGAAATCCCATTCACAAACACAGGTCACAACAGAGCTGCAGTGAGCAGCCCAGAGTGCTGAGTCACCATCTACAGCCAGCACTCAAGGGAGAGAAGACCCCACACTTTCAGAGCATTGGGAAGAAACATGGCTGCAACTGTGAGAAAACACAGGGGAGCCACACAACTAAACAAGAATCTACCAACTGACCAATAAGCCTGAGTGCCACCTGCTGGATCATACCCCAAAGCTTCAACACCAAAATAACTCACTAACATACCCTTTAAAAAAAAAAAAGTCAACATCACTGATCAATAGAGAAATGCCCATCAATGCCACAATGAGATACCATCTCACACCAGTCAGAATAGCTATTACCAATAAATCAAAAAAAAAAAAAAATGACAGGCTGACAAAGTTGTGGAGAAAAAGAAATGCTTATGCACCGTTGGTGGAAGTGTAAATTAGTTCAACCACTGTGGAAGACAGTGTGGCAATTCCTCAGAAATCTAGAACCAGAAATACCATTTGACCCAGCAATCCTATTACTGGATATATACCCAAAGGAATATATACTACTCTATTTTGAAGATACATGCACCCAGGTGTTCATTACAGCAATATTCACAGTAGCAAAGACATGGAATCAACCCAAATGCCCATCAACAACAGACTGGATAAAGAAAATGTGGTACATATACACCATGGAATACTGTGCAACTATAAAAAGGATTGAGATCATGTCCTTTGCAGATACGTAGATGGAACTGGAAGCCATTATTCTCAGCAAACTAATGCAGGAACAGAAAACCAAACACTGCATGTTCTCACTTATAAGTGGGAGCCAAACAATGAGAACACATGGACACAGGGAGGGGAACAACACACACCAAGACCTGTCAGAGGGTGAAGGGAGGGAGAACATCAGGACAAATGGCTAATGCATGTGGGGCTTAATACCTATGTGATGGGTTGATAGGTACAGCAAACCACCATGACACAGGCTTACCTAAGTAACAAACCTGCACGTTCTGCATGTGTATCCTGGAACTTTAAAATTAAAACAAAGAATTTTTTTAGATACATCAAAGAAGTGAGGTCATAGGAATATCACTGCCCCCCAAATTGGAAAGACATCTAAGTAGATACAGAATCATAATATTCTAGACCAGAAACCTACAAGCAGAAACCTATGCAAAAACCAGTGCCAGGGAAGGAAAACTTGAACTACAAATGACAGATTGCTAGAAGTTCCCTGTGAACAAGCCTGAAAGTGAAAAATTCCAAAGGAACAAAGATAGATAATTTAAGCAGAAACAGTGGAAATTCTAAGAGATCATTAAAAATAAATGCTAAAGGTTGTGTTTATTCCTTTTAATTCTTTTTTAAAATTTTGGTCCAACTGTCTTATTTCAGAGAACCAGTCTTCCAGTTCTGAGATTATTTCCTCAGCTTGGTTTATTCTGCTGTTAATACTTGTAATTGCATTGTGAAATTCTTGTATTGTGTTATTTACCTATGTCAGACCTGTTAGGTTCTTTTTTATATCAGCTAGTTCATCCTTCAGTTCCTGTAATGCTGAATTGCAATTCTCATTTTCCTTGGATTGGGTTTTGCCATCCTCCTGAATCTTGATAATCTTTGTTCCTATCCATATTCTTAATTCTATTTCTGTTATTTCAACGAGTTTAGCCAAGTTAAGAACTCTTATTGGAGAGCTTGTGTGGTCATTTGGAGGACATGTAACAGTCTACCCAGTTGATTTACTGGAGTTCTTGCATTGGTTCTTTCTCATCTCTCTGTGTGGGTATTTCTTTAACTGCAGTGTAGATTGAGTACAGTTGATAGACGTCTTTTCTGGGTGTTTTCACTGGGCTGAGCCTTTGTGAAGGGTTTTTATTTGAAGCTGACTTCTTGTCTCTGGTTTCAGAGATGGGTATGGCAGTGAGATATTTTTAGTGTTGAAGCTTTGGGGTGTGATCCAGCAGGTGGCACTCAGGCTTATTGGTCAGTCGGCAGACTCTTCCTCAGTTGTGTGTCTCCCTTATGTTTCCTCACAGTTGCAGTCATGTTTCTTCTCAATGCTATGAAAGTGTGAGTTATTCTTCCCTTTGAGTGCTGGCTGTAGATCATGATTTGGTACTCTGTGCTGCCCATTGTGGCTCTTGTGTGACCTCAGTGTTTTTGTTCCTTCCCCAACTTGGAGACAGCAAAGAAAGGAATAATAGTAGTGATTATGGCCAAGGATCATTTGCTTCTTTTCGCTTCTTTTCTGGGGGCCCCACCACAGAGAGATGCAGGTCAGTAATTGCTCAGTGCAATCAGCCCAAGATGGAGAGTCTGTACTGGCGGTCAAAGCCAGGGGTTCTGTGACTGGTAATAAGAAGTGGAGGGTGTGAAGAACCCATATAAGATGGACTGGCCTCCTCTCCTGGGGTTGACTGCAGCTTATTGGATGCATGGAAAGGGCACAAAGAGTCTTTGCTCCTTTATTAGTCTGAGGCTGGTAAGGGCAGTTCCACTGCAGAGGCAGTGGCAGTGAGAATTTCAATTGTCCCTGGAAGCTCTGTCTAGGGAGTCACCAAATTGCTACCTCCCAGAAGTTTGGAATTACATAAAGAGACAAAATCTACAAACCATTGGCATCCCTAAAAGGGAGGGGGAGAAAGCAAGCAACTTGGAAATTGTATTTCAGGATATCATCCATGAAAACTTCTCCAACTTTACTAGAGAGGCCAAAAGTCAAATTAAGGAAATACAGAGAACTCCTGCAAGATTCTACACAAGAAGATCATCCCAAGACACATAATCATCAGATTTTCCAAGGTTGAAATGAAAGAAAGGATGTTAAAGTCAACTAGAGAGAAATGGCAGGTCACCTACAAAAAGAACCTCATCAGACTAACAACAGACCACTTAGCTGAAACCCTATAAGCCAGAAGAGATTGGGGGACCTATATTCAACATTCTTAATATAAATATCTTCAACCAAGAATTTCATATCCAGCCAAACTAAGCTTCCTAAGTGAAGGAGAAATAAGATCCTTTTCAGATAAGCAAATGTTACCAGACCTGCCTTACAAGAGATCTTGAAAGGAGCACTAAATATAGAAAGAAAAGACCACTACCAGCTATTAATAATACAGAAACACACCAGAACACACAGACCAGTGTCACTGTAAAGCAACCACACACACAAGCCAACATAATAACTAGCTGACAGCGTAATAACAGGATCAAATCCACACATATCAATATTAACCTTGAATGTAAATGGGCTAAATGACCAACTTAAAAGGTAGAGAGTGGCAAGCTGGATAAAAAAGCATGACCTTATTGTATGCTGTCTTCAAGCGACCTATCTCACATGTAGTGACACAGATAGACTCAAAATAAAGGGACGGAGGAAAATCTACCAAGTAAATGGAAAACAGAAAAAAAGTAGAGGTTGCAAACCTAATTGCAGACAAAACAGATTTCAAACCAACGAAGGTCAAAAATGAGAAAAAAAGGTCATTACATAGTGGTAAAAATTTCAATTCAACAAGAAGAGCTAATTAGCTTAAATATATATGCACCCAACACAGGAGTATGCAAATTCATAAAACAAGTTCTTAGAAACCTAAAAAGAGACATAGGCTCCCACAGAGTAGTAGTGGGAGATTTCAACACTCCACTGAGAGTATTAGACAGATCACTGAGGCAGAAAATTAACAAAGATATTCAGAACCTAAACTCAACATTGAAACAAATGACTCTGATAGACCTTTACAGAATTCTCCACCCCAAAACAACAGGATAGCCTTCTAACTGCTGCATAACACATACTCTAAAATTAACCACATAATTGGACAGAAAACAATCCTCAACAAAGTAAAAGAACCAAAATCATGCCAAACACATTCTCAGACCACAGCACAATAAAATAGAAGTCAAGACTAAAGAAAATCACTCAAAACCATGCAATTACATGGAACTTAAACAACATGCTCCTGAATGACTTTCCAGTAAATAATGAAATTAAGGCAGAAATCAAGAAGTTCTTGGAAAATAAGGAGAACAATGACACAGCATCTCTGGGACACAGCTAAGGCCGTGTTAAGATGGAAATTCATAATACTAAATGTCCCACATCAAAAGTTAGACAGATCTCGAGTGAAAAACCTCACTTCACAATTGAATGAATTAGAGAAGGAAGAACAAACCAACCCCAAAATTACCAGAAGATGAGAAATAACAAAAATCAGAGCTGAAGTAAAGGAAATTGAGACCAAAAACATTCAAAAGATCAAAATCCAGGAGTTGGTTTTTGAAAAAAATAATAAAATATATAGGCCACTAGCTAGACTAATAAAGAAGAAAAGAGAGAAGATCCAAATAAACACAATTAGAAATGATGAAAGGAATGTTACTACTGACCCCACAGAAATAAAACAACCATCAGAAACCCTCACACACACATAAACTAGAAAACCTAGAAGAGATGGATAAATTCCTGGACACATACACCCCAAGACTGAGCCAGGAAGAAATTGATTCCCTGAACAGACCAATAAAGAGCTCTAAATTGAATCAGTAATAAATAGCCTACCAACCAAAAAAAAAAAGCCCAGGACCAGATGGATTTAATTCTACCAAGACAAAGAAGAGCTGGTAATATCATTCACAGAAACTATTCCAAAAATTGAGGAGGAGGACTTCTCCCAACTCATTCTATGAGGCCAGCATCATCTTGATACCAAAACCTGGCAGAGACACAACAAAAAAAAGAAAACTTCAGCCAATATCCTTGATGAACATCAATGCAAAATCCTCAACAAAATACTTGCAAACCAAATCCAGCAGCACATCAAAAGCTAATCCACCATGATCAAGTAGGCTTCATCCTGGATGCAAGGTTGGTTCAACATATGCAAATCAATAAATGTGATTCATCACATAAACAGAACTAAAGACAAAACCACATGATTATCTCAATAGATGCAGAAAAGGCTTTTGATAAAATTCAACATCCTTCATGTTAAAACTCAATAAACTAGGTATTGAAGGAACATACCTCAAAATAATAAGAGCTATCTATGACAAACCCACAGCCAATATCATACTGAATGGGCAAAAGCTGGAAGCATTCTTGAAAACCAGCACAAGACAAGGATGCCTCTCTCACCACTTCTATTCAACATAGTATTGGAAGTCTAGCCAGAGCAATCAGGCAAGAGAAAGAAATAAAGGGCATCCAAATAGGAAGAGAGGAAGTCAAACTATCTCTTTTGCAGATGACATGATTCTATATCTAGAAAACCCCATAGTCTTGGCCCAAAAGCTCTTCAGTTGATAACAACTTCAGCAAAGTTTCAGGATAGAAAATCAATGTACAAAACTCACTAGCATTCCTATACGCCAGCAACAGCCAAATCTACAGCCAAATCAGAAAGGCAATGCCCTTCACAATTGACACAAAAAGAATAGAATACCTGAGAATACAGCCAACCAGGAAGATGAATAATTTCTACAATGAGAGTTATAAAATACTGCTCAAAGAAATCAGAGAAGATACAAACAAATGGAAAACCAACCCATGTGCATGGAGAGGAGAATCAATATCATTAAAATGACTACACTGCCCAAAGAAATTTACAGATTTAATGCTATTTTTATCAAATTATTGACATTCTTCATATAACTAGAAAAATGGTTTTAAAATTCATATGGAACCAAAAAGGAGCCCAAATACCCAATGCAATCCTAAGGAAACAGAACAAAGCTGGAGGCATTACCTTACCCAACTTCAAACTATACTACAAACTACAGCAACCAAAACAGCATGGTACTGATACAAAAACAGACACATAGACCAATGGAACACAACAGAGAGCCCAGAAATAAGGCTACACATCTACAACCCTCCAATATTTGACAGAAACAAGTAATGAGGAAAAGACTTCTTACTCAATAAATGGCATTGGGGTAACTGGCTAGCCATATGCAGAAGATTGAATCTGGATCCCTTTCTTACACCATATACAAAAATCAACTCAAGATAGATTAAATGTCTTAAAATTAAAACCCAAAACTAAAAAAAAACCCTGAAGACAACAATACCATCTGACATAGGAACAAAGATTTCATGACAAAACACCAAAAGCAATTGCAACAAAAGCAAAATTGACAAATGGGATCTAATTAAACTTAAGAGCTTCTGCACAGCAAAAGAAACTATCAACAGAGTAAACAGACAACCTACAGAATGGGAGAAAATATTTGCAAACTATGCATCTGAAAGGTCTAATATCCAGCATCTAAGGAACTTAAACAAATTTACAAGAAAAACAAACAACCCCAAAAAAAGGATATGAACAAACACTTTCAAAAGAAGACATGCAGCCAACAAGCATGAAAAAGCTCATCACTGATCATTAGAAATGCAAATCAAAACCACAATGAGATACCATCTCACACCAGTCAGAATGGATATTATTAAAAAAAAATAACAGATGCTGAGGTTGGAAAAGGAACATTATACACTGTTGAGGAGTGTAAATTAGTTCAACCATTGTGAAAACAGTATGGTGATTCCTCAAAGAACTAAAGAACTACCATTCAAATCAGCAATCCCATTACTGGTATATACCAGAGGAATAAATTATTCATGACACATGCACATATGTTCACAGCACTATTCACAATAGCAAAGACATGGAATAATGTCCATGACAGATTGATAAAGAAAATGTGGTACAGATACACCATGGAATACTATGCAGCCATAAAAAAGAACAAGATTATGTCTTCTGCTGGAATATGGAAAAAGCTGGAGGTTATTATCTTCAGCAAACTAATGCAGGCACAGAAAACCAAATACTGCATATTCTCACTTATAAGTGGGAGCTAAGGGATAAGAACTTATGAACACAAAGAAGGAAACAACAGACACTGGGGTCTACTTGAGGTGAGAGGATGGGAGAAAAGAAAAAAAAATGTGTATTATATTGTTAATGAGTATTGACATTCACAATCAATTGATCATGTAGATAATGCACTTTTCTTCACTGATTATCTCAAATTATAACAAAAATAGTATCATATAACAAAGTGAATTTGTCCATGTCTCCTTTTATATTTGTTATGTTTTCATTTATATATTTTGAAGCTCTATTACTGAGTATATATACATTTAAAATCTTCATTAATTGATACTTTTGTTGTTTAAAAATGTCCCTCATTATCCTTGGTAATATTTCTTGTCCTGAAGTCTATTTTTTAATATTAGTGTAGCCACTGCACTTTATTTGATAAGTGCTTGCAATTGTATCTTTTTCTATCCTTTTAATTATAACCTGTCTGTGCTTCTATATTTAAACATGTTTTTTAGACAGCAGAAAGTTGGTCTTTGTTTTTGCTTGACTATATGAACCATTTATGCTTAATGTAATTTTCTATATGATTAGATTAAGTTTATCATCTTGCTATGTTTTCTATGTGTAACATTTGTTCTTTTTATTGTTATTTGTTGTTCTTTTTTTCTTTTCTGACTTGGTTTGAATTATTTGATTTGCTTTTACAGCATTCCATTTTATCTTCCCATATCTGAATTTTTTTAGCTACACTTAAGAGTCTTTTGTTTCTGGTTTTGCATAGGATTATTCACAGATTTCAAATAATATTATACTACTTCATGTATAAGACCTTACAACAATGTACATCTATTTATGCTTTCTATCTTTTGTGCTACTGTGGTCATATATTTTATGTCTATAGATAAGCATATTAAAAACATTGTTGTTATTTTCAACAGTGAATTTATTTCAATTAAAACAGAGTATATAAATTCTGAATAGCATAGAAATAAAAATGTTTTGATTGTCTCATCAGTAGGCTGGACATAGAAAAATCTCTCAGTGGACAAGAATCTTCCAAACCAAAAGCAGGTATTTGAAAGAACAAATCAGCCACAGATGTCTATGCATACTGCACCTAAGAAAGAAAGAGAAAAAGAAATATTTGAAGTGACAGAGTTTTCTGTTAATGACACTTCAACATTCAGGACACTGAGAATCAACCAGGATGATTAAAAAGGAATAAAGAAAATCCGGTGGCTCAAGCCTGTAATCCCAGCACTTTGAGGCCAACGGATCACAGGTCAAGATACCATCCTGGCTAACAGAAATCTACTAAAATACAAAACTAGCAGGTGCGCCTGTAGTCCCAGCTAAAACTGAGGCAGGAGAATCAAAAGGCTATCAGTGAGCTGAGATTCCACTGCATCCAGCTGCCAGAGCAAGATTCAAAAGAAAAAAGAAAAAGCTACACTTTTATCAAAATTAAACTCAGAAAATCAAAGATAGAAAGATGAAAGAAGTCAAGTTAAAATGGCTACTCAGAGAAGCAAAAAGAAATTAGAATGAAATATGTAAAGTATTTTTCAAAAGAAAACCATCTTAAATTTCTGTATCCATGAAATAATTCAAAAAGAAGGCAAAATAAACATTTTGTCAGACAAACAAGAACTGAGAACATATGTCATCAAAAGAATGGCCTCATAAAGTTAAAAGAAGCTCCTCAGGAATAATGAAACAATTTCATCAAAACTACATTTAAGAAAGAAAAATATTAGAAAAAGGAAGGAAAGTAAAATTAAAAAATTGTATTTTTATCTTCATTAATCTAACAGACAACAGTTTGTCCCAAATAGAAATAGCAACATATTTTTTTTTTTTTATATATAAGAGAAATAAATTACAGCTATAATAGAAAGTTCAGAAAGAAAAAATAGAAAATATTTTGTTATTAAATGTACTTGTACTATGTGAACAATGTTATTTAAAATAACTATTAGTTTAAAATATATTGAAACTGAGACATAAACAAAAGAAAAATATTAATTGATGTATTAGTCTCATGTCTAGTAAAGACACACCCAAGACTATAATTTATCAAAGAGTAATGACTAGTTACTGATATTTAATTTTAATCAAAAATGAAGCAAAATGTCTTACATCAGCAAAAAAAATTACAAATATTTTTTTATTAGATCTCAGAATTATTCACTCATGAGAATGTATAAAAATTTCACATGATTCAATTTTATTTGTATCTATATATTATTAATTCAATATGACATGACACAGAAATGTAGCATTATGTTTACAAATTTACATCCTCACATTTCAAAGATTTTAACAGAAAGTCTTAACTCATTTCAGTATTAAAATCAAAAGTCCTGTAAAGTCTCATCTGAGAAAGGCATTTTTAAATGAAAATCAAATCAATATTACTTTAGATACAATGTACAGATTGAATACATTGTTCTGACAGAAATTAATAAAATGAAACATTTGAAATATCAGAGAAATATAAATGATCTTTGATTTCACATCAGGTCATACTGATGCAAGACTTTTCTTCTATATTGTCTTTATACATCCTGGCTGTTTCATCTACATTGATTCTGTGGTTTATGAATAAGCTGTTGATCTACCATTCTGGAGTCTGAAGGACATGTTCTTTTCACATACTAGGCAGTGCCTCAGTATTTTCTTAAGATATTTTATTGTAGAAATAATCCATATTATTGAACATCTCTGTAAATCTATTTTAATCATCTGAAATATACAGATTTAAATTTTATTTGTTACATAACAACATATGAATCTTTTTGATTTAAAACAAAATTATTGTTTAGATTAAAATAAATTAGCTGACAAGATTGAAAGAAAATTTTCTTAGTAACTTATGATATGATCATCTTGATGTATATTTTAATTGTCTTTGACAATTAGCATGTTCACATTATCAAATTTCTGCTATTTTGAATTTCTAGAAATATTTTTCTTTAGCATCATTGAAATGAAATTAGTCTGTTTCTTGACATTTGTTGCTTAGAAATTTTTTTTTAGATAAAATAATCTTCAAGTTCAAATTTCAAATTACAAAAATAAAGTCTCTTTTGTAAAACATGAAAAGATAATTTGTATTTAAATAATTTTCATTATCTGAGAAGCCTATTTATTGTATATCTAATTGGTAAAACCAATAAAAATTTCTGGAAATTTCAAACTTTACATTTTTCTGGCTTTCTGAGAAATGAATTATGTTAAAGTTGCTTACATTTTTATGTTAGATGTATAGTAAATTTCTTCTGTATTAGTTTATCACATTTAATAAAGACATAAAGACTGAAATTTATGAAAGATTAATGTTTACAGTCATATTCAAACATTAAAGATGAAAACAAGAACAAACATATCATAATTTTCAAATATTTATAAAATATATCTCATCTTTTCTATCACATAAAACATAAATACATTTAATTTTATCAGTTGTACAGTAATTATTAAATGAATTTTACAAAACCATACTATTGAAATGAGTAATTGAAATTTTTGTAATTCCACTCACATATGTTTCTTCTGTTTTTTATCTTCATATAAATGATTTCAACACAAATTTATTCTTTTATAAATCTAAGTAAGTTGAATTTATGTCTAAATCTGTTAAGATGACATTTTCAGCTTTTAATGCAGAATGGAAATTTTTCAGTTCTTTCAAAGTATAATTCTGTCATGAAATATTCTGTTAAATATTTTCTGATTCTTGTATAGAGCAAGATTACATGAATTTGAAACAAAATAGAAGATGTGAAAAGACTGAAAACACAAAGGTCATTGCTCAAATATTGTTTTTAACCAAATATCTAATCATAAATGTCATCTGTCAAAATTAAAGATATGTCTTATTAAAATATCAACTGTATGTTTCTTAAACATTTAAAATATAAAGCATTTTCTTAAATGTAGAAACATATGCAAAGCTGAATAGCATATTAATTTCATGCATTTAGAAAGGAAATTATCAATAAAATTATTCATACCATAATGAATCATCTAACAGAAATAATATTTCTTTTTTTTTTTTTTTTTTTTTGAGATATTATTGTCATATGATACATTGTATAATTTTTTTCAAGTGATTTTCAGATAGCTATTACATGAAATAATTTTTTTTTTTGTAAATTTTCACTGTTAATGGTCTATCTCCTGATAAAATATGTAAATTTATTACATGAGAAAATGAAAATAATATTTCATAATGTATACATTGAGAATATCAAATGATGATTTCAATCAGAGAAATGTTATTACAGAAGACATTAATATTTAAAAATACATTACTATGAAAGTTATTTGTGAGAATCAGTTCTGAACTTATAATTGATATCTGTAGAATGTTAACAGAGTCACTTTTTTTCATGAAACATTTCAACATAGATATTAATCACCTTTTTGTGCACAACATTGTTTCTGTGTTCTCAAATATAACAGATTATTCAAAATTTTATTTCACTTTTCTTGCAAAGAAGTATCTTTTTTTTTTTTTTTTTTTAATTTATTTATTATTATTATACTTTAAGTTCTAGGGTACATGTGCATAACGTGCAGGTTTGTTACATATGTATACTTGTGCCATGTTGGTGTGCCAGCACCCATCAACTCGTCATTTACATCAGGTATAACTCCCAATGCAATCCCTCCCCTCCCTCCCCATGATAGGCCTGTGTGATGTTCCTTCCCGAGTCCAAGTGATCTCATTGTTCAGTTCCCACCTATGAGTGAGAACATGCGTGTTTGGTTTTCTGTTCTTGTGATAGTTTGCTAAGAATGATGGTTTCCAGCTGCATCCATGTCCCTACAAAGGACACAAACTCATCCTTTTTATGGCTGCATAGTATTCCATGGTGTATATGTGCCACATTTTCTTAATCCAATCTGTCACTGATGGACATTTGGGTTGATTCCAAGTCTTTGCTATTGAATAGTGCTGCAATAAACATACATGTGCATGTGTCTTTATAGCAGCATAATTTATAATCCTTTGGGTATATACCCAGTAATGGGATGGCTGGGTCATATGGTACATCTAGTTCTAGATCCTTGAGGAATCGCCATACTGTTTTCCATAATGGTTGAACTAGTTTACAATCCCACCAACAGTGTAAAAGTGTTCCTATTTCTCCACATCCTCTCCAGCACCTGTTGTTTCCTGACTTTTGAATGATCGCCATTCTAACTGGTGTGAGATGGTATCTCATTGTGGTTTTGATTTGCATTTCTGATGGCCAGTGATGATGAGCATTTTTCATGTGTCTGTTGGCTGTATGAATGTCTTCTTTGAGAAATGTCTGTTCATATCCTTTGCCCACTTTTTGATGGGGTTGTTTGTTTTTTCTTGTAAATTTGTTTGAGTTCTTTGTAGGTTCTGGATATTAGCCCTTTGTCAGATGAGTAGATTGCAAAATTTTCTCCCATTCTGTAGGTTGCCTGTTCACTCTGATGGTAGTTTCTTTTGCTGTGCAGAAGCTCTTTAGTTTAATGAGATCCCATTTGTCAATTTTGGCTTTTGCTGCTGTTTGGTGTTTTAGACATGAAGTCTTTGCCCATGCCTATGTCCTGAATGGTACTACCTAGGTTTTCCTCTAGGATTTTTATGGTATTAGGTCTAACATTTAAGTCTCTAATCCATCTTGAATTAATTTTCGATAAGGAGTAAGGAAAGGATCCAGTTTCAGCTTTCTACTTATGGCTAGCCAATTTTCCCAGCACCATTTATTAAATAGGGAATCCTTTCCCCATTTCTTGTTTCTCTCAGGTTTGTCAAAGATCAGATGGCTGTAGATGTGTGGTATTATTTCTGAGGACTCTGTTCTGTTCCATTGGTCTATATCTCTGTTTTGGTACCAGTACCATGCTGTTTTGGTTACTGTAGCCTTGTAGTATAGTTTGAAGTCAGGTAGTGATGCCTCCAGCTTTGTTCTTTTTGACTTAGGATTGTCTTGGAGATGCGGGCTCTTTTGGTTCCATATGAACTTTAAAGCAGTTTTTTCCAATTCTGTGAAGAAGCTCATTGGTAGCTTGATGGGGATGGCATTGAATCTATAAATTACCTTGGGCAGTATGGCCATTTTCACGATATTGATTCTTCCTATCCATGAGCATGGTATGTTCTTCCATTTGTTTGTGTCCTCTTTATTTCACTGAGCAGTGGTTTGTAGTTCTCCTTGAAGAGGTCCTTTACATCCCTTGTAAGTTGGATTCCTAGGTATTTTATTCTCTTTGAAGCAATTGTGAATGGAAGTTCATTCCTGATTTGGCTCTCTGTTTGTCTGTTACTGGTGTATAAGAATGCTTGTGATTTTTGCACATTAATTTTGTATCCTGAGACTTTGCTGAAGTTGCTTATCAGCTTAAGGAGATTTTGGGCTGAGACAATGGGGTTTTCTAAATATACAATCATGTCATCTGCAAACAGGGACAATTTGACTTCTTCTTTTCCTAACTGAATCCCTTGATTTCTTTCTCTTGCCTGATTGCCCTAGCCAGAACTTCCAACACTATGTTGAATAGGAGTGGTGAGAGAGGGCATCCCTGTCTTGTGCCAGTTTTCAAAGGAATTTTTCCAGTTTTTGCCCATTCAGTATGATATTGGCTGTGGGTTTGTCATAAATAGCTCTTATTATTTTGAGGCGCTCCATCAATACCGAATTTATTGAGCGTTTTAGCATGAAGGGCTGTTGAATTTTGTCAAAAGCCTTTTCTGCATCTATTGAGATAATGATGTGGTTCTTGTCTTTGGTTCTGTTTATATGCTGGATTATGTTTATTGATTTGCGAATGTTGAACCAGCCTTGCATCCCAGGGATGAAGCCCACTTGATCATGGTGGATAAGCTTTTGATGTGCTGCTGAACCGGTTTGCCAGTATTTTATTGAGGATTTTTGCATCGATGTTCATCAGGGATATTGGTCTAAAATTCTTTTTTTGTTGTGTCTCTGCCAGGCTTTGGTATCAGGATGATGTTGGCCTCATAAAATGAGTTAGGAGGATTCTCTTTTCTATTGATTGGAATAGTTTCAGAAGGAATGGTACCAGCTCCTCCTTGTACCTCTGGTAGAATTCAGCTGTGAATCCATCTGGTCCTGGACTTTTTGGTTGGTAGGCTATTAATTATTGCCTCAATTTCAGAGCCTGCTATTGGTCTATTCAGGGATTCAACTTCTTCCTGGTTTAGTCTTGGAAGAGTGTAAGTGTCCAGGAAATTATCCATTTCTTCTAGATTTTCCAGTTTATTTGCATAGAGGTGTTTATAGTATTCTCTGATGGTAGTTTGTATTTCTGTGGGGTCGGTGGTGATATCCCTTTATCATTTTTAATTGCATCTATTTGATTCTTCTCTTTCTTCTTTATTAGTCTTGCTAGTGGTCTGTCAATTTTGTTGATCTTTTCAAAAACCAACTCCTGGATTCATTGATTTTTGGAGGGTTTTTGTGTCTCTATCTCCTTCAGTTCTGCTCTGATCTTAGTTATTTCTTGCCTTCTGCTAGCTTTGAATGTGTTTGCTCTTGCTTCTCTAGTTCTTTTAATTGTGATGTTAGAGTGTCAATTTTAGATCTTTCCTGCTTTCTCTTGTGGGCATTTAGTGCTATAAATTTCCTCTACACACTGCTTTAAATGTGTCCCAGAGATTCTGGTATGTTGTATCTTTGTTCTCATTGGTTTCAAAGAACATCTTTATTTCTGCCTTCATTTCGTTATGTACCCAGTAGTCATTCAGGAGCAGGTTGTTCAGTTTCCATGTAGTTGAGCGTTTTGATTGAGTTTCTTAGTCCTGAGTTCTAGTTTGATTGCACTGTGGTCTGAGAGACAGTTTGTTATAATTTCTGTTCTTGTACATTTGCTGAGGAGTGCTTTACTTCCAATTATGTGGTCAATTTTGGAGTAAGTGATGTGGTGCTGAGAAGAATGTATATTCTGTTGATTTGGGGTGGAGAGTTCTATAGATGTCTATTAGGTCTGCTTGCTGCAGAGATGAGTTCAATTCCTGGATATCCTTGTTAACTTTCTGTCTCGTTGATCTGTCTAATGTTGACAGTGGAGTGTTGAAGTCCCATTATTATTGTATGGGAGTCTAAGTCTCTTTGTAAGTCTCTAAGGACTTGCTTTATGAATCTGGGTGCTCCTGTATTGGGTGCATATATATTTAGGATAGTTAGCTCTTCCTGTTGAATTGATCCCTTTACCATTATGTAATGGCCTTCTTTGTCTCTTTTGATCTTTGATGGTTTAAAGTCTGTTTTATCAGAGACTAGTATTGCAACCCCGCTTTTTTTGTTCTCCATTTGCTTGGTAAATCTTCCTCCATCCCTTTATTTTGAGCCTATGTATGTCTCTGCATGTGAGATGGGTCTCCTGAATACAGCAGACTGATGGGTCTTGACTCTTTATCCAGTTTGCCAGTCTGTGTCTTTTAATTGGAGCATTTAGTCCATTTACATTTAAGGTTAAGATTGTTATGTGTGAACTTGATCCTGCCATTATGATATTAACTGGTTATTTTGCTCGTTAGTTGATGCAGTTTCTTCCTAGCCTTGATGGTCTTTACATTTTGGCATGTTTTTGCAATGGCTGGTACCGGTTGTTCCTTTCCATGTTTAGTGCTTCCTTCAGGGTCTCTTGTAAGGCAGGCCTAGTGGTGACAAAATCTCTAAGCATTTGCTTATCTGTAAAGGATTTTATTTCTCCTTCACTTATGAAACTTAGTTTGGCTGGATATAAATTCTGGGTTTAAAATTCTTTTCTTTAAGAATGTTGAATATTGGCCCCACTCTCTTCTGGCTTGAAGAGTTTCTGCCGAGAGATCTGCTGTTAGTCTGATGGGCTTCCCTTTGTGGGTAACCCGACCTTTCTCTCTGGCTGCCCTTAAGATTTTTTCCTTCATTTCAACTTTGGTGAATCTGGCAATTATGTGTCTTGGAGTTGCTCTTCTCGAGGAGTATCTTTGTATGCTTCTCTGTATTTCCTGGATTTGAATGTTGGCCTGCCCTACTAGGTTGGGGAAGTTCTCCTGGATGATATCCTGAAGAGTGTTTTCCAACTTGGTTCCATTTTCCCTCACTTTCAGGCACCCCAATCAGACGTAGATTTGGTCTTTTACATAATCCCATACTTCTTGCAGGCTTTGTTCATTTCTTTTTCTTCTTTTTTCTTGGTTTCTCTTCTCGCTTCATTTCATTCATTTGATCCTCAATCGCTGACATTCTTTCTTCCAGTTGATCGAGTCGGTTACTGAAGCTTGTGCATTTGTCACGTATTTCTCGTGTCATGGTTTTCATCTCTTTCATTTCGCTTATGACCTTCTCTGCATTAATTACTCTAGCCATCAATTCTTCCACTTTTTTTCAAGATTTTAGTTTCTTTGCGCTGGGTACGTAATTCCTCCTTTAGCTCTGAGAAGTTTGATGGACTGAAGCCTTCTCTCATCTCGTCAAAGTCATTCTCCATCCAGCTTTGATCCGTTGTTGGCGATGAGCTGCCTCCTTGCCGGGGAGATGCGCTCTATTTTTGAATTTCCAGCTTTTCTGCCCTGCTTTTTCCCCATCTTTGTGGTTTTATCTGCCTCTGGTCTTTGATGATGGTGATGTACTGATGGGGTTTTGGTGTAGGTGTCCTTCCTGTTTGATAGTTTTCCTTCTAACAGTCAGGACCTCAGCTGTAGGTCTGTTGGAGATTGCTTGAGGTCCACTCCAGACCCTGTTTGCCTGGGTATCAGCAGCAGAGGCTGCAGAAGATAGAATATTTCTGAACAGCGAGTGTACCTGTCTGATTCTTGCTTTGGAAGCTTCCTCTCAGGGGTGTACTCCACCCTGTGAGGTGTGGGTGTCAGACTGCCCCTAGTGGGGATGTCTCCCAGTTAGGCTACTCAGGGTCAGGGACCCACTTGAGCAGGCAGTCTGTCCTTCTCAGATCTCAACCTCCGTGTTGGGAGATCCACTGCTCTCTTCAAAGCTGTCAGACAGAGTCGTTTATGCCTGCAGAGTTTCTGCTGTTTGTTATTGTTTACTGTGCCCTGTCCCCAGAGGTGGAGTCTACAGAGACAGGCAGGTTTCCTTGAGCTGCTGTGAGCTCCACCCAGTTCGAGCTTCCCAGCAGCTTTGTTTACCTACTTAAGCCTCAGCAATGGCGGGCGCCTCCCCAGCCTCGCTGCTGCCTTGCCGGTAGATCACAGACTGCTGTGCTAGCAATGAGGGAGGCTCTGGGTGTGGGACCCTCCCGGCCAGGTGTGGGATATGATCTCCTGGTGTGCCTGTTTGCTTAAAGCGCAGTATTGGGGTGGGAGTTACCCGATTTTCCAGGTGTTGTGTGTCTCAGTTCCCTGGCTAGGAAAAGGATTCCCTTCCCTTGCGCTTCCCAGGTGAGGCAATGCCTCGCCTGCTTCAGCTCGCTGGTCGGGCTGCAGCAGCTGACCAGCACCGATTGTCTGGCACTCCCCAGTGAGATGAACCCAGTACCTCAGTTGAAAATGCAGAAATCACCGGTCTTCTGTGTCGTGCTGGGAGTTGGAGACTGAGCTGTTCCTATTCGCCATCTTGCTCCGCTGACCCCCTTTGGGCAAGTAAGCCGGATAGGAGCTTCTTTTATCCATGCTTTATGGGGGTAGTGTCTGCAGGTTCACACTGTACGACCTCAAGAAAAGCATTTTGACAGATTGGAAGTAGAGGGGTCCGCTAGGACATCGCAACTTTAGGGGCTGGGAATGGGGTGGAGTCCGTTAGGCTAGTTTTTACTTTCTGCCAACATTACGTACAAATCACGAAGTCAATAAAACTTCATTGAAAAACATGTATAACTTAAAGCAACCTAATGGTGGCGTTTTTGCTATTTAAACTTGTGGCCAATTTTTCCCCAAGAGATAATTTAGAGCACTTAATGGGGACGCACTAGCCGGTTTTAACGATGGAAATCTTACGAGGAATCCTTATCAACATGTTGGATTACCACTGGATAAATCTAGTCGGCAAAATTCATTACTCGTAATTGGATTCAAGTCCAAAACTTAAAAAGACAAAAAGAAGATGAAAGCTGATTGGAGTAGTCAATCCAACGCAGTGCTGGAAAAGTTGTTCTGGAATTAGCTAGACAACACTACTTTTACTAAAGAGTGTCCAGCTAACCAGTAAGCTGAAAGGTATTTTCAGCGAATTAACTCCACTGCGGGAAGTACTGATAATCACTACATCATGAGTAACCATGTAAAAGAACGAGCCCGAACAGTCGAAATGATGGGTGTGGAGACAAACCAAGTCTCCCAGTGACTGAATGCATTGGTCAGACGTCGTGAGATCCCACGGATCAGGCAGCTTTGACTATTCATTGGAGTTACCTGATCTACACATGCCTAGTTTACCTTTGTATATAGTACTCACTGACATACCAGAAGTACCCCCCTTACACCGCATTTATTGGTGATTCTTTTTGTTAACTTTTATGAAGTAAGTTGTCACCGGATCGTAACAACTATGAAATGATTATCTACTTGGACATTTCATTTGGACTTTGAAGGCTCTCTGTGCTAAATGAATAACTTGAGACTATTATTCTGAAATATCCTTTCAAGGGTCCCTCTTTCCGTACAAGGATGTCCAACACAACTTGATGAAAACATAGACTTTAATGTTTCTCGGCAAATTAACATGAAAATGTTTTCTGCTAAAGAGTTAGTTTCAAACCAGGCTGGCAGGTATGGCACCCTCCTGGAATGTAAGCGGTGACAGTTGTGCAAACCCCATCCACGTCCACGCCCTTTCTCTCTGGCTGGCTACCTTACATGCTCCCTATCAAGCATACTAAGATTGGTCCTGCGGTTTCATTAGGTGTGCAACTTTCTTGGAGTGACATTTCCCATGCCCCGTTTGCACCTATCGTATGTATTTTGCCTTTAGTGAGCTGTGAGCTCCGTAGTCCCCTTCAAAACAGTAGAATATAGAAAAAAAATACTTTCTAGTTCACCCTGGACCTGTAGCAGTGGGGCAGAAACTTTCTAAAACAGTTCCGTATTGGTGTCAAAACAAAGCTGTTGTCACCCCAGCTTTGTCAACACTTTTGGGTTACTCTGCAGAACTATTTCCCTAGAATTTGGCGCCGTGCCTCACCATTGGATAGAAAGAGTAGATACAATGCAGAAAATGAGGCCCTATTATGTTTGGCTGTTGTCAAAAGCTCAGGTCCAGACTAATGTTACATAAACACATGTCCTGCAGGCTGCAGTCGACTTACTAGTGTCGCAGTACCTCATCGGCGTAGAGTCGGCATTTTGGTCTGCCCGTCGCACTTCCTTATTCCAGGCAGTAATTGGCCACTCAAAAAAGGTCCTGACGTATTGCAGATTACCATGTTTTGTATACGCCTTTTTCTAATCAACTAGGTGAACATCTACATCATATTTCTTTCTGGAACTTTAGCCGTTCGTTTTGGGATCATTCAATTCTTTTCCAACTGGAATGACTTCTGACCTAAGGCTGGGACTAGTTTTAGGGGAGGATTTCGTGGTGTCGCTGACTCGCACTCGCATTTCGCAGAGGGTAGATTTGCCGAAGAACTTTCAGATGTACCTTGCAAGCTTGTGGTGTCACTGTTCAGAAACTTGATATACTGGTTTTTCCATAGTGTCCAGAAAAAGCCACATACTGTTATGTCTCAAAAGGCAACAACTGGCTATCATGTAAATATTTCTAAAATGCTGAGGATCAGCCCCAGTTTGTGCATTTGCACTCGCACGCATAAAGTTACCTATTTCCGGCTTGGATCTAGGATTTGTGGCAAAACCATTAGGTTTTCGCCACACATGTGGCTCTCTGAAAGTATCCTAGTTCTCCTCTGTTTTCTGTATAAAGGCCAAAGCCGGCTTGACCATGCTTAAATGGAGCGGAAACAGTTGGTTAACCCTTCTAAGAGTTTGAAATCTATGTCAATAGACTTAGTCCCCAAGTTGAGCGTTAGTCACAAACTAAGTCCGGCACTCACACCGTCCTTACCATAGCTTTACAAGATTCACGATAATCGTGAGTGAAGGACTTTATCGTACCGTGTATCTTTGCGGTAGACAGACTGCGCGTGGTAAAAGCGATACAGGTGCGTTAAAAAAATGGAGGTTCACTATCAAGCGCTTATAAGCCAAGGTCTCTGAGTGGTGAGTGAATAGTTCCTAGCCTATCTTGCGGTCAAAATTACAGTGAAAATAGGTTACAGCTCCCTGGGTGAGCTAGACCTCTATATGGTCTATTCTAGTTCAAACATGAACGTAGCTGATTCAGTCTCTCGGATCGCGTTATTTTAGTGGCTTTTATGACATTAATAATGGCTTGCAACAGGGTTATGCGATAATGGGTCACGATGAGCACTGCTCGCAGGGTTCATAGTGCCTCGGAGATGGTGAGCGTACATCACCCTTCTAAAGTTTCAATTGAAACTTTTTTCTTTAGCGCAGGCGTTTTATCTATGCTCATTTAGCAAAAAAATGAGCTTTGAAACTGGTATCCAGGCAAGGAGACTGAGAGGATTCCTCCTAAGAGATGACAGTGGTTTCATGACATTTTATCTGCAACTGCCTAGTCTGCAAGAGTATTCTTGTGTTACAACTGATTATGGAAATAAATGAAAAAAATTCGCGCAAAGGTAACGAGTGACCTAGTTCAACTGGGCCCTTAACTGGACACTGAGCTGTGGTTATCAAAAAAAACGTCCTTCAAGATGAGTGAATCAGACCATCAGCTTTACGGCTACTAGCGTTTAAACTGGCTTCACTGGCTAAGGGAACACCATAAAGACGCACGTATTCTTACGCGGCAATCCTATTACCAGGTTTCTGGAGGCATAAATGGTCTGCAATAGCTCTGCGACAACTGGCAAGCTCCTGAAAACCACTCAACATCTGGGAGGGGAGAGAAGACTATTGCCGGAAGTCCCGACTTAGTACTACTCTGAGTTTAAGCAAGACACACTGAAAAAGTCACCACCTTATAGCTTACCATGTTGGGTCCGAGAGTAAATAGAGCAACCTGGATGTCAGTCAAATAGGACAATTAAGTGAATAATGGGGTATGCCCTATCTTGTGAAAAAAGATTGAGAACCATATAAGTCTGAACGTTTAATGGGGACTTCACACAGCGAAATAAGTTATGTGGGTATGCCAGTATGCTGTCTCGATAGTCGTGCTTTGGTCTTTGAAGGTTCAAGAGCCGTTTGCCCGTATCAACTCTCAGAGTTTAATTATTTGTACTCCTCAATCAGTCAGGCTACGCATGTGAGCGTGGAGGTCAGGGTGGCTTCACCGCATGGGTAGCACCCTTATGCACCATCCCAGAACATTTATATGTGTGTCTCAGCTTTTAGCAATGAGATTACAGCGGCTGCAATAGATCTTTTTTTTTTTTTTCACCCAGCCTGATAATCTTAGATTAGGGGAGCTACTTCCCAGGCGGTGTGCCAAAAAAAAAATTAGCTGATCGGAGTTTAGACAACAAAAAGAGTTTTGCCCTTATGTTATCCCCCACCTGAATTGCTATCTCAGCCCCACCCTTGTCTCGCAATACTTCTATACCTCGAGTTATGTGCTTGAACCACGTCGACCCCGCAATCCTTTCAATCAAATGGGAAACTCAAGAAATATTCCCTGAAAAGTCAACTTTAAATGCTGGGTCCAACGTTGACGGAGGGTAGGGCATTACAAGGGCTAAAGTGGGGCATAAAATCACTGTTATCACGATTCCTTACTGAAGGCTAAATGCTTAATTGTACTGGCATCACTGGAGAGGAACTACACATATGTAACAGTCCCCAACCTGGTGCTGCCTTCCGGAAAGTTAATAGGGTTGCTGCAGGGACAAAGTCAATGGAACTGCTGCCCTGGGGTTTTTTCAGCTACCATCTGTGATGCGGCATAGTGTGCAGTAATTTTCCTAGGTCAGAGAGACTCATTGGAGACAAAAGAACTGGACTGCGTGAAGCTTCCATTCGGTAACATAGCACTAATGAGGGAGGCAAAATGTCAGAACTGCTGAATCCAGCAATAATAACCAATAGCAGCCAGTGAGACTTTTTCCGCTGAGAGACTGGAGTGACGTCTTACTGAGGTGTCAAGCATCTTTTTTTCTGACTTGGGCTGGTATGACCCAGTCCCAATCGGCTTCGCAAGTGCAGGCTCTTGAAACATGATACACTACATGTCGGGCGTTGGTTACTGGTCCCGGAATTTAGAATGCCGTCACAGGTACTATCTCAATTTGGAGTGGTTAGTGCCACCCTGGGATTATGCTTTTTTTAGAGGTTTGCTACGGGGATCTTGTACCACGTAGATTACTGGGCTTACGTGCCGCTATAAGTACTTAACCATGACCGGGTGAGCCTTGCCTCAACCTTCCGCCAGTCTTGAAAACCAGGTATACCTATTTCAGGTGCTGGAAAAATGATCAGGCTCCCCCGCAGATACACAAAGGTTCGCGTCCCACCTTCACATATGACGTTAGGAAGCCAAAGTTAGCAGTTTGTGTTACTTTTCAAAAGTAACGTTTATCGGATCCCTATTCATAGCCATTCCTGCCTTGCAGATGGTAAACATTGCGTAAAAGTACTGTGCAAGTTTGTGCTGGGAAACAACGAAAAGCTTTCTGACCCCTAGAGTAAGATGCCGCTGGTAGACATCTGGGCAGCCCCGTAAAAAAAAAAAAAAAAAAAAAAGGTTATGTAAATAATGAACTACGTTGCCTTCTGTTTCAGGTTGCTGCTTACACCTGAAAAAAAATGGTAAATTAATAAGCAGGGACCTTGTCGACTGCCTAATCGTGCTTCAAGACTAGTGCGCTATGCAACTTGAGTCGTCGCAGGTGATAATGGTGAGGTGCGGCGAAACTCGCTTCAGTTCTGCGCCCTGAGCAGTGCTATCAGAAAGCTTTATCTCGCACCTCGTGGGTCTAAAGGTGACTCTGTTCAGGAAAATCAAATGGGCCTGTTAAAGCCCAGCGATGCTGCACGGGATAAAACTTTTTTTTTTTATGCGTCCAGGATTATGCAAAAAAATAGGGGACAAACCAAAAGTGGTTCTATGAAATCTATGATTACAACCCATAGTGTATACTTCCCTGACAAAAAGCGTTGAAAGTGATGTTTATTACAGAAATAACTGGAGACCTGGAGATTACGGTTGAGGACTAGGTGCCTCAACGTTCTCTGCTAATGCCACTTGCGAAGTCAATTTTCTCTGACTAGCCAAAATGCAATCTTGGGACGCTACAGACCAAATGCTCAAAAGGGCTTTGTTAATCCTTTAAAAATTTTAGCGGTGCGCATGAAATCCGCCATTTCTGTTCGCCTCTGCTCCCAGGTGTATTTTTCTTAACACCCATAGCTTGCCCCACCAACAGTTTCTATTAGGGTTTGGTCTTTGTGAATGTTCCTATTCTCCAACATCAGGTCCTCTTTTTATTTTAACTTAGTTATGCTGCAGGGATCTGTTTTTTTTTTCGAGAGTCTCTCTTCTGAAATCATCCTGGCTCTAAAACCAGATACACTTAGCCGAGTTGTTGAGGGATACTGAAGGCTACCATGCTTTACACCTTTTTCTACGAATGTACTCTTGTTATGTCATCAATACAATTTGCTCAAATTGTTTTTTTTTTTTTCAAGGCTCCTGAGAAGGTAGTTCATTCAGGTGGATGTCCCCTCTTCCTTCGAGGGCATTAAAGGGAATCTGATTTTCTGTGATGGAGGGAAAAGTTGAGGGCCATGGGTCCCCTACAGGCAAATAGCACTGAAATTCATGTCCTACTGTGGAATTCACGTGCTAAAGAAAGATGACTTCTCAGCTTCATCATGTAGGCGATAAACCTCCTCTATGCTTCAGGTCAGGCACCTGGGCGAAGCTACTTGTCAGTGTTGATTTCAATAATCAGAAGCATCAAAAGACAAATACTTGGGGGTCTCAGACAATCAGTACTCATCAATGTCGATTTGTTTTTGCAATTATTCATAATAATCTGTGTCTGTGTTGAATGACATTTTACTGTTGCTTAAATAGGCTGTGGACTTTTTGGCTCCAGCCTAATTTTTAAGGGGGATCCATGAACTTACATTTGGGAAACCGGTTTTAGGGGTAACATATTTTTCTGTTCATAGATTCAGTAAGCGAAAGTCCTGTCCGACCGAGCCATTTTTGGCTGGTCGCACTGGGTATCTAAATCTACTACGCCAGGGTTGTTGTAAAGCTTCAGACGCCTGGAAGAATTTATCTAGCCAGGTAAAGTTTTTGTTTTTTGATTTCGGCATACGATGTCTGAAATGATTCGTTTAGGAAGCATGAGTACTCTTCGAAAGGAGTTGCTGGTATTGCGTTTAGGCGTGAGACTCCAGATAGTCTCACCGAATTCAGCAATGTTAAACAATTTAGTGATAGTGCTCTAAGGCCCTGGTTAGTTCACTAAGGTGAGGAAAAATTAGGTAAAATCTAGCACCAAGGTATCTAGCCTGAAAATCGCCTATCTGTCCGACATGGTTACGCTATTCACCCGGGCATGAATGTCAACACTCAAGCTAGTCTTGTAGTGAGGGTGGCCTGTCACGCTACCTCACTGCCATTCTTCGTTTTTAAACCCTGGTACTTAAGGTGTAAAATATCAAGTGCCAAAATCCCACTTTTAAAATACATTATGCTTTTCAAGGTATGATTGACAATCTGCATGAAGGCCTAGCTGAATAAGTCAGGCTCCATCTGAAAAGTTTCTCTGTTCAAAAGCGAAACACCGAGAATTATTGATCAGGTTGCACTGGGACCGTCATTGTACAACTATCTGTAGGGCTCTGTTTTTGAAAACATTGTGACACGAAAAAACCTAATTCAATTATTTTGACAATTACCTGTTTTGTTTTGTTTTTACCGTGGGAACGATGGTGATGACTTGTCAAACTGTTTGTCATACTTTGCAATTCAATACGGTTAAACTAAGTGTGCTTAAAAGGTGCATAACCAGCATTTTGCATTTTTTTTTCGCCCGAGTCATCATGATAAGGCTTTTCAACCGTCATTCAATACAAAGGTGTCCACCGCGAGACCTGTGGAAAATGCGTTGGCTTGTCATCTAAAGACCAATCGTAAAAGGGAAACAAGTCCTGGTACATTGGCCACTGTTACTATTGTACTTGCAAGTGCTAAAACATTGCCTGATTTTTTTTCTGTGTAAGAGAAACATAAGACACTTACGGCATACAGCGTTAGTAGCACTTTCCCATGGGTGCACAGGCTTATGACAAAATCCTACGCTATCTAACTTGGTACTGCCCACCATGGGTGCTCAGGATTCTGAAATCTACCGATGTGTGGGATTCTGCTTGATAAACTTTACAACTTTTTTACCTAAAATGTCAGTAAATCTCCCAAGGATCTACGTTCCTGACTGGGACCAAGTATCTTTTTTTTTTTTTTTTTTTTTCTGAAGCTAATGATGTCACATCATGAATCGCATGCAGGACGATAAATGTACCAAAGGTTAATCAGCCAGTGTGTTATAACCCAAACTTGATCAGTTTTAATGCATATAGCGAAACTTTCTTCTTAGTTCGATTGCTCATCCCTAAAAAGTGCACCCCGAGCATGCATACTACCTAGGGGTTGACTGGAAATGTGAAAATTCACCAGATAGACCTCAATGGCAGCCTGGAAGGTAATATTCCTTAACGAGTGAATGCTAACACGTATACTTGGTTCAAAGGTGGGCCTGAAAGACATTTTGACTCATGCATTCTCAGTAGGTAAACCTCATTTAGACAGTTGTATTTGCGGAATTCTACTAGTGACAAAGTAAAACCATTTTTATGCGATAGGGTGCTCATTTTTGTAATAGCAAGCAGAAGTTCTTATACATTCTGCTAATGTGGAATTACTACCCCCCTTTTAATCTTAAACATGTCAAAACTTACTGTTCAATCTCAATGTTGTTAGCTGTCAGCTGTCCAGTCATTGTATTGTACTGCGAAATTTGTTAGCATTCAGCTTTGCCCCGTAATACCTGGCTATTTCAACATACTGCATCTTACGGAAGATTGGTTCTTGGATGACGACTTGCTGATACAACTATTGTTGTTGCACATGTTATTTTTCTGGGGAAGTATCAGTATGAAACTCAAATTGTACTCCAGATCGAATCATCCGTAGCCATTGAAGCATGGTTACACATAAGATGGCGGCTCTGTATAGGGCTAATTGTGACTAAGTTATTGACCTTCTCAAATTACTGAAAGTTGTCAGGATATACGCATAAGAAATCATGGTAGAAATTCATTAGAATGGCATGGATGTCTAGGTGACTGTAAATGGTAGAAAACCATGGGTTGGGGTATGCAGCGGAGGAAACGCGGATGAAGCAACCTGTGTTAAAACATCGTTTATTTACTTAACAGAGTGTTGATTTTGACGGATGTTTATCTTAGAAACAGTTGACCAAATTGAAGTATTCAGCAGTTAATTGCCCTGCGATTTCGCCCAGCTGGGACATTGCCTATAGGCTAATCTGTATGCAATTCGGTTCGGACAGCCGAAACGGCTTCAAGTGCCAAATTTTACCGAATAGTTCTTTAGTTAAAATGGTAAAGTGCGAACAGGGTATCTCTTAGGCAATTAGCAGGGGCATGGGTATTATTCAGGGGGACTATTCTTTGTACGCCAACCACTACGGAATTTCATGATTGTCTTCCCACATCGCGGAATTTCAAGATTTCTTTCCTAGATGAGGTGCGAGCTCAGATGATCCTGAGTAAACCCTCTCTCTCTCTGAGGTTCCTAGAGGCTTGTTATAAGAAATCCGCACCAATATGGTTCGGTATCATAACAAATTTTGAATCCATTAGCCGATTTCATTTGCTACCTCTGCATACTGGGTTCTGGGAAGTCAAAGAAGTTGTGCTCTAAGAGATAACGTGTGATTAAGTAAAACTTGGCACTATTACAATTCACCCAGGCTAAATATAGAAATTTAGATGGGGGCGGGGATGACTTTTTCTAGGTTAGTAGATTAGAGTAAAGGCTCCTCTCCTGGCTAACTTTAGGGAGCATGTCACCGAGCAGGACCCTGCCTGTAGGCATTGCTTAACAGCGCCGAAAACATACCGTTTTAGGCGAAAGATGACTTCTGACCCGAGGCTCTAACTTTACATGTCGCAGCGATGGAACCAATTTTTTTTTTAGAAGTCCCCTTAACGCCCGGAAAAAAAGTAACCGACCTTATGTAAGAGCTTTTTTCACAGTAAGATTTTCATTTCTTGGGTAAATTCGATTCAGCCTTTTCTAGTGGCTGAGAGATCTCCGTTAAGTTTTAACCTATTCGAAAATTACGGGCTTTTCTCAGGTCAGCATTGACTGTCTCAAGAAATCGAGTAACATCCGTAAGATGTATAAACAAATTTAGCCTGGATCATGTTCTACTACCACCGGACCCCCGAGGAGGGCGGCTATCAGTGACTGCACTGGAGTTTCTTTTGTAACTAGGTAACGTGAGCACAAAAGCTTGGTAGGGGGAATGGATGACTTCTCGAAGTTTTGACCTATATGCTCTTAAAGTGATTTTCCCTTAGGCAACTCAAGGGGATTCATTCACTGTTCTGAGCTAATAACTTCCTAAACCAGATAGTTTTGGCTTACGAAACAGGAGCTTATGGCACCCGATTAATTGAATCAAATTCCGCAACTCGGATCGATCACTGAAGACCTGATTCGGTAAAGACCCTAAACCAGTTCCACAAAAGACCTCAACGTAACATGTCTAGAAGCACTTTTTAGATGGCCAATTTACTGACTCAGATCAGTTTCTGATCCAGGTTCATGACCGCCCTGGGGAGGAGGCACCTTTGGGACCTAATCACTAACAAATAGCTGGTCAGCACAAGCCCCCTATGAGCTGAGCATGGGGGACTAGCATGCTTTTGTGTAGTGGGTACAGATGATGACTAAGTCTTCTCTTCATGTCACTATTTTGTCGTCCGTAGGGGGATGCTAGCTCATTAGTTACCATCTACCATGCTGAACTCATTTACACTGTAGGTCACTTTCAACTATTTTGATTCAGCTCAGACTGGGCACTCCAGTGTGGAGATACCCTCTGGATTCGGAGCTGGGACCTAAACGACGTTAGTAATGGCAGGGTGTGACTCAGTCGCCATCCTTAGGACATTTCCGATTGATGCGAACGAAGTTGAGATTGGGGGAATTTTTTTTGGTGAGGTATTTCAGTACTTGCAAAGGTTAAGCTACAGGCTTAAACCTGATAATTGTACTTGGTCAGTAGCATCTGTTGCATGGTAGGTCATGAGGCGGGTAGGTGAGGGGGCTCTTCTAGGCACATCTTCCTGTCACAACATTTCTTGTCACTGACCTACGATTTATGTGCTGCTAAGGTCCCAGTCTGCCAACAGTGGGTCAACTGGAAGTGCGATTAGATTAGAAACACTGTGATCTTCCAGGTCTTTTATTAGTAACTAGGCTTGGTTGTGTGCTTCAATCTTAGTGTTGGGAATTATGGGGATCTTGATAGTTCCCAACCACAGAAATTTGCTACTCATGGCCTTTTTCAGTAGGGAGTACTTGGCAATGTGATCAAATTTCTGACCAGTGTACAGGACTCTGGGATATTTATCTACCGTACGATCTAGCAAACTGCCTGGGTCTGTTCTAAAGGGTGTGTTTACGGGGATACTACATTTCTTTGAATTCTTTAGTGCGTACTAGTGAATCCCTGTACTGTACTAGGCATGGACTGTTTATGAACTCCTCCTAGTCTTGTTTTTGATGACCCAAGGTGGTGCCAACACAATGTGTGAAAAGCTTAGACAGCCTACAATGCTTACCAGCTCCAGCAATGACGTGTTTGGAACCCCTTTATTCCTCAGGCATGCGGACCTAGCACCTCCCCACGCACTTCCTCTATCTATTAAGCGATAATGTTGAGGCCTTTAATGAATCCTCAGCCCAGTCCAACCGAGTACGTGGCTTGGGAGCCGAATACGTTCAGGGAGATGTTTCTACCTGAGGAGCCTCTGTCATAAGCTAGGATAGAGCAAACCCCGCTCTGATGGGTTACTCTAATAGACAGAATGGGGAACCTACAGTAGCTGGCTTCCGTAGGCGGGAGTCTAGATCAGGTTACCCTCTCAACTGATAAGACAAAAACCCAGAAAGCAAACCTAATACATGATATGTCACCTGCAGAGGGAAGTGCTATCAACTTGAGAACCAGGTCTTTTCTTACTCAGCCTACGATTTGAAATAAATAAATACACTAGATTGAGGTAGCATTAGTGAAGCAAGTGCTTGCGAGACATTTAAGGAAATCATTGTTAAAGGATTTCTAGGTTGCCTGAACTGAGGCTTGACGGTACAAAGATCCAACGAAAAGTGCAGGTAGCTATGAGCGAATGAAACCTAAAGATAAAACAGTACTAATTCTATTAAAAGGTACAGGGGACGAGCAGGGATTAAATGGTAGATCGTAAAGTGGAGACAGGTCTACACATTGTAAATAACTTTGAGGAATCTTGGGAAATTTGGTGAGCACCATCATGTACGGCTACTCCAACGACCATGCCCCAGCAAAAGAGTGTTCAATCGTTGGTAGTAATGGGGCACATTGCCTCCCTGGTACCATGAAAAGGCAGGCGAGTACTAATGTCCTGGATCCAAGACCCCAGACATGACACCCAGTAGCTTTCACAATTCTTGATGAAATCCTGTATGGATATCACGGATTTTTAAAAATTCCACCGATGACACAAATTCATGAGGAGGGGACATGCCGCACCCTCCCACTCTATCACCATGTTAGGAGAACTACAGCTGCTGCAGCCTCTTTTGTGTTAGGTCAGTGAAAAGTGCAGTTTGTGTGGATAGCCTCACCGATCCCTATTACATATGCTCACCCGAAGGTAACTTCGTTCTAGTAAATTTCTGAAACTCTAAAACACACTAATAGACAGATCTGTGCAGGCAATGGCCTCACATTGTGTCAGGCTGTGAAAGTTTCTAACTACCCTACTGGTATGGACAATAATTTATCGATAAATGCCATGTAAACTATGTGAGACACCCCATTTAAAAAAGATGGCTATCCTAATAGTCTTGTACTTTTCAAGTTTTTTAACTGGTGATTCCAAAAAATCGATAAAAGTTGTCTTGAACTCAATAACCCATTCTGGGCCAATCACTATGACCTAGTGGTGTTAGCCAACTTATTAGAGATATCCAAGACCCTGGGATCCAATATCAGACCATGGGGAACCTGCACTAAGTGTTTTCCATCACATCATGCACTTTGGTTCATTCATCAAAAAGAAACCCACTGTGGCAAAGTACAAGCTGAAGGGATGACCTACGCCAAAGGCCGGAGCCACATCCAGCAATGGACCACCATAGGCTCTGAAAGTTAACGTAAGAACTTTTGTCCTCATGGAACATCTTTGGAGTAGGGCTGGAGCCCCTTCGATAGATAAGTGCCTTAGGTATACCCCAAGACCTCGAGATGGCAGGTGGTGCCTGAGCTGATTCCTAAAAGTGCACCAATGCACTAACAACAGCCAGCTAACCATGCATCCCTGTCAACAGCTTGAACAAAAAAACATTTTGCATCTAGCCTGAACTTCTGGGCTCAGACCCCAGGAGAGGGGACCAGGTAGCTTCGTAGGAGGACATAAGTAAACATACATACGCCCAAATCCCTGATGTAGTGAACAGGGAACCCCTCTAATGCTGGGACCTACGATCGGCTAAGGCTCACCAGACGCTGTGCGCACCAATAGCAAGTTACCCATCTTTGCAGGATCATACGCACCTCAAGATTCTCCTCGAGAACACAGGTGTCGCCTAGGTTACCAGTATGCATATCTGCAGTTCTATCATTGCAATGATTAGTTACATCTGGAATCGTGTACGATTGAGTCAATTTCACGTTCGCGACCGCAAAGGTCCAACCTACCAGCTAGCGACCCCTTCTTCAGTGGGCCAAATGGTTCTTTTGGTGAGTATGCAATTACTTTTTTGGTAAAATTGTTACATGGTACATGAACATCTATGCAAGCATAGGGTGCATGACCTCAAACCTGTTTGTCCTAATGCAGTGCAAGCGTAACTGAACCTTAGTTCAACCCAGCCATACATGCACCCATACCGCCAATGGCTGCTAATGCATTCAGTCCGTAGAAAAATTTTCCAGAATTAACCATAAAACCTCCTATGAACGAGTCTAACCAGGGTCTGCAAATGGGGATAGATACAGTCTCCAGAGATTCAGGGTCCTCTAGGAGTGTTCCCAGACTTGACTCACGTATTCGGAGCAATGAGTGTAATGATTTCAGATAAAGAGCATGGTGAAGCAGCGTCTGAGCTAATTTTAGATAACTGGTAAGGCAACCAAAAGGTATTTTCCAGAGTCCAACTTTAGGGGAGGCAGGCGCTGTGTGATTGAGACATCCTGGTAATTGCCGGGGAATGTTACCAACAGTAAAACATGCAAAGCTTACTGAAATGCAAGTATCCCCAAAGTATGTTCGAATGCCAAGTTCTGACTAAATCTGCCTAACTAGCTCACCAGAACGGACCCTTGTGAAGTTTTCAGGGCACCATCCTGTCCTCTGAACTTAACGGCCCAGGTGCTCGCCAGCACTCCGCCTGGCAACCATTGATTTACTGCTTGGTGAAGACAGTAACGCACCAGCTAATGTGCTTAAGCAACCCTGCGTTATCAGCAGAGATTCGTCCTGGATTTGGGTTCCAAAAAGTTGGGTCCCTGGAATCCGTCCCTTTAGTGCACACTTCCATTAAGATTTTTAAAATCCCCAGGGAACCATCTGCATCTATTAGGATCCGTTTCCCGACCCCACGCTAGCCCTCAAATACTTGTAGCCTCTAGAGGTGAAATACTGGCAGATAAGTGGATCAGTCCCGGGAGTTACCAGGAGATATTCCAGAAGAAGGCTCTAAATAGCTTTTGGTACCAGTGCAGGGCTCTCAGGAGTTGGAAAACTGGGTGTCACCATATGGCCAGTATCACATTATCAAAACCTCGTCTTATGATGCACTAACACGTTTTAAACTAATAGAATTACTCTACTTCGAAGTATAAACTTTGGTCCTCCTTATTAACAGCCTACTTTATGCTGGCCTGGTTATCGACCAGATGGAGGGAAATCACAGAAGGTAAACCAAAAGGCTTGCTACTAAACCCACTCAGGGTAGTGGACATTAGGAGGATAGGGTATAAGACTGGCACGCCATCCCTAAAAGTCCGAAAATCCATGATCCCAGAAATCACGAACATACAAACTACCAGACAGTAACTCCCATAAGGCAAAGGATTTTTTCACATTTTATCTTGGTGACCTCCAAAAGACATTCGTTAGGGAACAAACCTTCACCTATAAGGCTGACTTTAGCAAGTAAGGCTGTTGCGGCAAAAGGTTACGGACTTCTTGATTCCTCAGGGAGGTGGAAGCAAGAGATAGCCTTTAAATCGGTGCCAACTGTGAGACAACCACCTCATTGAAAATCGTTCAAGCAATGTAGAGTCTAAAGAGCTTAAGCGCAATTGTGACCTACTAGAAGTGGATGGAGCTAGCCAACAGTCTGCCAAGTATACTGATAGCTATGTTTGTGCAAAACTGGTCCTACTGGTTTTACGCCTAAGTATACTTCCCGTAGACTCTATAACTTAGTGCGAAAAGTTGATGGACATAGCTGTAAAATGTTACCCTTCTTGTCGTGAAATTATTAGCGAGCCACATGATATGAGTAAGTCTAGCGCAGGAAAGTGATAGTAACATCTGGAGCTATCTTTAAAAAAAGAAGCTTTTTACTTCAGGGACGTTGGAACGACGGGGGCAATGGCAGACAGCAGCACAGGGAGTTCACGACCCATGATACACTATTTTCATGGCCATTAATGGCCTTTCTGATGTGAAAAAGCGGCAGCAAAATTTAGCTAAGGGCAAAACTGCTCACGGCCAATTAGCTTAGCCTTAAATGGTCCCTAATCGAGACTTGTAGGATTTAGAACAAATATCTGAGATATGCATCGACTATTCAACAGCCCTGAACTGGCAATATCATGTGATAGAAACCAGCCTGCGTTAACTGTAAATCAAGACCTGTACTTCTATCAATCTAGCTATCACATATCCATATTATGCTAATTAGAGGAAAACGGGGCTATGAAAGTGGCCCCAGTGTACTGGCACTGGCCTCCCAGGTCTCATTGTCAACGGCCAGCGTTGTAAACTCCCATAAGCGAAACGTGCTCCAACGTTAATGTCCTTCTCAAGATAGCGGACTAGCGAGAACCCAGTTCAGTTGAGCACATGGGGGGATTGCTTGAAGACAGGAGGGTACTCGACCCATTGAGCAAGACCTTCAACTGCGTATACGACCATAACGACAATGTCACAGGCAGCACAGCCGCACATAATGCTCATAGCGCGACAGGCATGAAAAACTGGGGACACAGGGCTGAAGATCATAGTTGTTACACCTCTGCACCTAAACATAAGCGTACCAACTATTTTAGCAGAGCCTATTTTCACGGGTTAGTTCAGGTCTTCAATGGCAGAACCTGAACAGCCGATTAAGAATCTGCAAAGATGTGCGCAGATTTTATTCTACCCATTCTGTGAATTCTCCAAAGCTTTTGAACCTACTTGAGGGTTGGCACTGGGTCTAATGGTGTCCACTCCAATGCTGAATTAGGGTGAATAATGAACCATAAATGGCCAACTGAGGATGCTTTTGCAAGCCGAAGGAACTGGGTAAATCACTGTTTTGAGGTATTTTCTCGCAGACCACTTTGGGAGCCTGAAGGGTATGTACTAAACGACAGTTTCATTAACCTGGGTGCAAATTTGTCATAAGATAATACCCCAATGACCGAACGACGCTGCTGAGCTGTGATGACAGAAAAGCACATGTACTTAGAGCTAGACAAAGATAAATTATGGCATCATACTAAGTCATCCGATGAGTGCCCGCAATTATCGAAGCCATTGTTCGTAATTGCTACGACCAATAATTTTTTCCTATTTGATCTATGACTTTAGCACTCTATTCCGTTGACCCTAACCTTCAGGTGCCCCTGCAAAAGTTTTGAAACACGTAAAGACTTGTTTGGATACAAACAGGCGAGTGCTTTAGACAGAATTACATGCGCTTGAGCGCAAAGTGTTTTTAAATTTGACAGTCGCACTGGGAATCTATATGGTGCTTAGTGCATGTACACTTATAGCAGTTGTAGCCCACCTACTCTCCATTCCCGTGGGAAAAATGTTCAAGTATTACTTTAACTGTTGCATGTACCAGATGAAAGGTTCAAGCCCCTAAGTACTTTGTATTTGTGTCAGGTTTAAACTCCTAAAGTGCAGCCAGCATTGATGCCCTCCCCTGAAAAAGGAGGGAACTCCCACCCACCGACAGGCCCTATTTGTTTTATTTAGGACCTCTCAAAGCCCAAATTTCCAGGCACTCCCCTGTTGGAATTCTCAAAACCCGAAAAAGTGCCACCAGGGTACCCGGCTCAGCATACCTGCTCATTGAGCACCAGACCCCACGCCAAATGGACTGCCCACTGCGTTCTACGCCATTAAGCTAGGTGAACTTTCTCGTACCAGATTGTTAATCCCAGGGCAAAAAGGGGCTTCCACAGTGGCTGTTGGTTTTCAAACCCTATAATTACATTGCTCAACCACCGTCAAACTGAGGCAGGTTAGGTGGTGTATTTTACACAAATAAATGGAAAAAGAGCATTCAAGGTCATGGAGACTTGACAAGCTGGGGCAAGTCTAGAAGAATGGGTGACTGGGACTATAAGCATGATAGTGGCTAAACCCGTATCTCTATCGATTGTCAAATCTTCTTACACTAGTGCTTTGCGCCAGACCTACTTGTAAGTATCAAGCCATCATTAGATGTAGCGCTATAAGTACCGCACTGTGGAAAATCAATTTTGCAAGCACCTCTTCATTTTTACGCTGCATGGAGGAGTGTCAGTCCCTCATTATAGCCAATAGTCGGAATGCCAGGCCCACCTAGAAAATGGATGTGGCAAGGCTGTTTGCTCCAGAGTTTGGTAAAAAAATGAAACTACCAGGGATATGGTTGAATTGAAGCAAAAAAAGTCCATGTATGTCAAGCACAAGTATCCAGGCATATTAGCTCCTGGGGGCAACAGTCCATCTGAAGCAAAACGGAGCTATACAATTCATAGTGGTTTGCACGTCGGGAGTTCGTGTCAATGGCCCACATGCCATTTCGCAGGTGGAAGGCAGACTTTTCTTATTAGGACCTAATTTCGATTGAACCTGAGGTCCCTAAAAGACCTTTTTGTAGTCACGTGCCGACAATCTCTAGCCCTCCGCTGTTCTACTTAGACTTTCAAGTACACCTTACCTAGAGTTTATTCTACCAGGGCGAGGGCTTGATTTATCCTAAAAAACCCGCAAGGCCTATACCATGTGTACCATAGCAGTACTGGTACAAAGTGGAGTCTGGTAGAACAACATGTTAGGTTACGTTGTAAAAAAAAATTTTGCTAGCCTACCATTTCTGAGACGAAAGAATTGTTAACCTAGGGCATTCTTGTGACCAGAATTTTTAAGATTCTTTAGGTCCATTCATAAAACTGTACGATTCATAATTTCGTAGATGCTTGGATGAAGTGTCAAAAATTGGTTCTGCCCTTTCCAGCCCTATCGTTTGACAACAAACCTGAGCAATAGACAAAAGAAATATGCAAGAATCCTTGAAGGTGTTTCTGAGAAGGATTTCAGCCTCCCGATCTAATCTATTGTGGCACGCCTCATAAAAATGAAGTCGGCTATGTGGCATTGTTTCTTCATTAAGGTTTGTATGCTTTTTATTTGCATTCCATTCCACAGGTACCAGGGAGGAGATTTAGAAAAGTCCAAACTGTCTAGGCTTCAAGGCTTCAGGATATCTTGCTATTTTTCAAAAGTGCCGAAAATTGATGCGTACAAAGTAACTAGATCATGACCCATGTTCAAGACATGAAGGGATAAATGTTAGAATCAGCCTTTTCAATGAACCAGGGTTGGTTAGCCAGCCAATTTTTTTACGCTAGGGCAAAGTAAGCAGTTGTACTCAAAAAAGTTATGGCTGGGACCAGAAGACATTGTACGCAATTAAAAGTTTTTGTGTCACATACTCAGGTTCAGCACTGGGTCAATGAAGATGTAAGGCATTTTTTAACCTAGAAAGTCATTTGGTGTACTCACTGGGATCGAGATTCATGAAATCAAAACAATTGCAGCAAATAAAATGATGGATTTAATTAGACTAAAGAGCTTCTGCACTAAAAGAAATTATCAACAGAGTAAACAGACAACCTACAGATGGAAGAAAATATTTTGCAAACTATCATCTTTAGGTCTAATAAGCATCTATAAGAAACTTAAACAAATTTACAAGAAACAAAAATAACCCCATTAAAAAGTGAAATTCTTCAAAAAAAAAAATTTACTAAGTTCTGTACATGTGCAAATTTAGGTTACATACATATGTGATGCCATGGTAGTTGCTGCATACTGAATCCTCTAAGTTTTTTGAAACAAGTCATGTGTTCTCCTCTGTGTCCATGTGTTTTCATTGTTCAGCTATTTATAAGTGAGAACATGTGGTGTTTGGTTTTCTGTTCCTGCATTAGTTTGCTAAGATAATTTCAGTATCCAGAAAAGGACATGATCTCATTCCTTTTATGCTGCATAGTATCATGATATGTACCACATCATAGTCTATCAGATGGGCATTTGCCATCTTGCTCAAACTGTCATAACCCTAGCATAGGCATACATAAAATGTTTCCTACAGTTCAGAAGACTTGCATGCCCTGAGCAATTATTTGGAATGAACAATGGTCACTAATCTCCATGTGTTCACAATCAATATATTTTATTCTTATTTAAAAATGCTATTTTTCTGTTTATTGACTATATATTCTCACTTTATGCCTTGTAACAGTCCTGCTCTTCAGTTGCAATCAACAGACTATTTCCTAAATAAGGAAACAGCAACTTATTAAAAAGTCATGCTCACAAAAAATATTGATCTGACAACTATACATACTTAAACAGCTGGAAAAAGATCATAAGATCATATTTGCTTAAAAAAAGCAGACAAAAATAAGCAATGGAGAAATGACTCCCTATTCCATAAATGGTGCTGGGATAAATGTCTAGCCATATGCAGAAAATTGAAACTGTATCCCATCCTTACACCATATACAAAATCAACTCAAGATGGATAAAACACCTAAACGTAAGAACCCAAAACTTCAAAAAACCCTCTAAGACAACCTAGGCAATACCGTTCTGGACATAGGAACAGGTACAGATTTCATGAGGAGGATGCCAAAAACAATTGCAGCAAAAGTAAAATGGGGAAATGGATTTAATTAGACTAAAGAGCTTCTGCACCACAAAAGAAATTATCAACAGAGTAAACAGACAACCTACAGGATGGAAGAAAATATTTGCAAACTATGCATCTGTTGGAGGTCTAATACCCAGCATCTATAAGAAACTTAAACAAATTTACAAGAAACAACCCAAATAACCCCATTAAAAAGTGGGTAAAGTTTACATTCAAAAAAAAAAAAAAACTTTACTAAGTTCTGGGATACATGTGCAGAATGTGTAGGTCTGTTACATAGGCATATGTATGCCATGGTAGTTAGCTGCACCTACTGACCCATCCTCTAAGTTCCCTCCTTTCGCCCCCCACCCCCTAACAAGCCCTGGCATGTGTTCTCCTCCCTGTGTCCATGTGTTTTCATTGTTCAGCTCCCATTTATAAGTGAGAACATGTGGTGTTTGGTTTTCTGTTCCTGCATTAGTTTGCTAAGGATGATGGTTTCCAGCTTCATCCAGGACCCTGCAAAGGACATGATCTCATTCCTTTTTATGGCTGCATAGTATTCCATGGTGTATATGTACCACATTTTCTTTATCCAGTCTATCATTGATGGGCATTTGGTTCCATGTCTTTGCTCTTGTAAACTGTCATCATGAACTCCTTTGGAGCATAGGTCTTCATACATATAAATGTTTCCTTGACAGTTCAGAACGACTCTGCATGCCCTGCTAGCCTAATTATTTGGAATGAATCATTACCTTCTATGGTCACTAATCTCCATGTGTTCACATTTATCAATATATTTTATTCTTATTTAAAGTGCTATTTTTTCTGTTTATTGACTATATATATTCTCTACTTTAGTGCCTTGTAACAGTCCTGCTCTTCAGTTGCAATCAACAGAGGCTAGCTCTCCCTGAAATAAGGAAAACAGCAACTTATTAAAAAGACATTGGCTAGCTCACAAAAATATTAGGAGGGCTAGACAACTATACATACATTAAACAGCTAGGAAAACCACCCTAGATCATACACCAGATCATATTTGCTTAAAAAATTGCTGTTATCACAAAAATAGCAGGCAGGAAGATCAGCAAGAGAAGAAGAAGGAGGAACAGGAGGTGGAGGAGAAAGATGGAGAGGAGAGATATTTTATCATTTTCTTTTTGGCTTTCTACATCTCATGTCAAAACTCTCTGCACCCTAACTGCCAGGCAGACTGGGAAAGCATGTATGCTGCATTCTCCACTCTTATTGCCATAACTAAAACTTAATTTTCACCAAACCTCATAAATCGGATATTTTCTCATACACAGAAAAGGATGCTGGGAGGCCAAAATTAATACCACCTGCATTCTACAGCTCTTTAGTACTATTTCATAAGTTGTGGAAGGCTCGTGTTACATGATTTATAACAGTATAATAAATTTACATATGAGGTTATAACATAATGATAAAACAAGTAGAAAAAACAAAAATGTAGAATAGGAAGGAAAATGAAACATGTTTTGCCCCATCTTGTAGATTTATAATGACCACGAGCATCAAAAGTACCCTAAAATTTCCATGTCAAAGAACATTTGAAATAAAATTAAACCCAAAATGTTCTTAAAAAAATAAAGTGAGCAAAGGACATGAACGTTTTTCAAAAGAAGACATACATAGGGCCAACGATCATATGAAGAAAAGCACAACATCACTGTTCATTAGAGAATGCAAATCAAAACCACAATGAGATACCATCTCACACGAGTAAGAATGGTTATTACTAAAATGTCAAAAAATAACAGATGCTGGTGAGGTTGTAGAGAAAACGGAACGTTTATACACTGTTGGTGGGAGTGTAGATTATTTCAGCCATTGTGAAAGACAGTGTGGTGATTCCTCAAACACCTAAAGACAGAAATACCAGGCCGGGCGTGGTGGTTCATGCCTGTAATCTCAGCACTTTGGGAGGCCGAGGTGGGCAGATTGCTTGAGGTCAGGAGTTGAAGACCAGCCTAGCCAGCATGGCAAAACCCTGTCTCTACTAAAAATACAAAAAATAGCTGGGTGGCGTGGTGTTGCACACCTGTAATCCCAGCTACTCGGGAGGCTAAGGCACAAGAATTGCTTGAACCTGGGAGGTAGAGGTTGCAGTGAGCCGAGATCGTGCATTGCACTCCAGCCTGGGTGATAGAGTGAGACTCTGTCTTAAAAAAGAAAAAAAAGAAAGAAATACCATTCAACCCAGCCACCCCATTACTGGATATATGCCCAATGGAATATAAATGTTTCTATTACAAAGACACATGCACACATATATTCACTGAAGCATTATTCACAGTAGCAAAGACATGGAATCAACCTAAATGCCTGTTGATGGTAGACTGTATAAAGAAAATGTGGTACATATACACCATGGAATACTATGCAGCCATATAAAAACAAGATCATGTCCTTTGCAGCAACATGGATGGAGCTGGAGGTCATTATTCTAAGCAAACTAACATAGGAACTGAAAACAAAATACCGCATGTTCTCACTTACAAGTGAAGGCTAGATTATGAGAATACATGGACACAAATAGGGGAACAATGGGGACACTTGGACCCAGCTGAGGTTGGAGGGTGGAAGGAGGGAGAGGAGCAGAAAAATAACTATTAAGTACTAGAATTAGTACCCAGATGAAATAATCTGTACAACAAATTTGTGACAAGAGTTTACCTATGTAATAAACCTGCATATGTACCCTTGAACCTAAAATAAAAGTTTTTTTAGAAAGAAAATATACAAAGAAGTTGTAGAACACAACAGTAAGAAAGCAAATAACCTGGTTAAAACATGAACAAAAGACCTAAGCAGACATCTCCCCTGAAAAAAACAGATAAACAGATGGCAAATAAGCATATACATAGTTATTCAGCATTATATGTCATTAGGAAATTGCAAATTAGAACAATGAAATATGACTATATGCCTATCAGAATGGCCAAAATCCAAAACAATGACAACACCTAATGTACTCAAGGATGCGAAGCAACAGGAACTCTCATTAGTTGTTGATACAAATGGAAAATGGTACAGCCACTTTGTAAGACAGTTTCACGGGATTTTACAAAACTAAACATACGGTTATCATACAATCCAACAATCATGCTTCTTAGTGTTTACTCAAATAAATTGAAAACTTAATGTTCTTACACAAACCTGCATGTGGATGTTTATAGCTGCTTTATACATAATTGCCAAAACTTGGAAACAACCAAGATGTCCTTCAGTAAGTGAATGGATAAACTGTCACACATCCAGACAATGAATTCAGTGCTAAAAAGAAATGAGCTAGCAAGTCATGAAAGATATGGTGCAACCATAAATGTATATTACTATATGAAAAAAGTCAATCTGAAAAGGTAACACACATTGTATGGGTCCAACTATATGACATTGTGGAAAAGGCAAAACTATGGAAACAGAAAAAACATCAATAGTTGCCAGGGGTTGGGGGGGGATGAGAGGCAGAGCAGAGAGGATTTTTAGGGTGTGAGACTACTCTGCACAATAATTCAATGGTGAATACATGTCATACATTCATCAATACCCATAGAATATACAGCACCAAGAGTGGACTTTAATGTAAATCATGGACTTTGGGTGATAATAATGTGTCAGCGTAGGTTCATTGATTATAACAATTGTACTACTATAGTGTGGGATGTTTTTTGTTTTGTTTTTTGCATTAGCTTGAACACATTTTTTAATTGAAATATGTTGTTTAATTTTCTATTCCAGGAGCATCCATCAAGCTGCTTTCAAAGGGTAAGCTGCCTGCTTCCTGTAGATGTTCTTAATCCTGAAGTTAAGGAACAGTATAGAATAAGACATTTGTATACAAGTCATGTTAGTAATCCTAATCCCTAAACGTTTTCTATGGAATATTAAATGACTATATTCCCCCAAAGATATAAATTGAATTGTTGCATCCAGATGTTGATAATGGGGGAGGTTATGGAGGGTCTATATTTCTTTTATCAACTTGTTCACCTATCCCGGGGCTTTCTGGCCATCAGACTGGGCATATTCTTCTTCAGAACTAATCTAAATCTCTCCTATTATAGTCTTGTCAATTTTCCATTTTATACTATGTTTAGTAAATATAGGCACTACTGTAAGGTCATTATTCTCCATCATGATCTCCAGGACCTGCATAAATGTTGTAGTCAGTCTGGAGTATGTTTTACCAGCTGCTGCTTAATGGACGTTTGACCTTGAACCCATTACTAAACCTCAGTGAGGTTTAGTTCTGTATTCTTCACCTCTATAAAATAAGGCTGATCCTATCTACTCCCTTTGATTATAGTGAGCCTGATGGGAATTTGCACAAGCAAGGACCCAGCACAGGCTCTAGCCTAAAGTGCCTGCTCTGTGAACTAGATTTCTGGTTTTCTTTCTCTAAGCACACAGCCAAGACTTGCACTTATCTTTTTATTTTAGAGAATCGGCCTCCTTCATCCTCTCAGACTGTTAGTTTGAGACTTTCCTACCAGGGCTACAGTGTCAACTTTGCATTGTCTCCCCATTCTTCATTGGCCTATCTTTCTTTTATCTCTCTCTTCTGCAAAATCCCTCCCCTACACGTCCCTTCCAAGTCTGGGTTCTTGGCATTAGTCATTGAGCCCTACTTGTCTCCTCATATACACCTCTTTCCCAGAGTTGAGCCATCCTTGGAAGCCAAAGAAGCCCGTTTCTTCACCGCTTTGTCCTTTGGCCTTCATCTCAGAGCCCTGGGCCTTTCTCACTCTTTTTACCCTAATCCAGAACCAGGTTGCTAGATCCGGTGACAGGGTGGGTATAGAGTCCCAGTCCTCTACCACTCCAGTTGGTACTTGCCCTAACTACTCATGTTCCCACAAAAGAACCTTAACTTTTCTCCAAAACATACCTAGGTCCTGCCTCAACTGAGATGCTTTAGGGCAGGCCCAGAGCCTAGTGCTGCTCATTTCCCAGAGTGTCTAGTCCTGGACGTGCAAAGCCCATCACAGTGATCAAGAAGGTGGATGGAAAGGGCTTGAGGTTTCCCTCCTTCCAGAAACCCAAGCACTGGTGTTGCTAAGGTTCCAAAGGGATTGAGGAGGGAGATAGGAGTGAGCGAGTGAATGAGGGCTATGTTCAGAGCCCAGAGTGTAAAGCTTGAATGGAGAGGCAACAAGCAGCATGTTCAAATTGCTCTGGGCCTTCACTACAATTACTAAGCATTTTGCATGCAAGGATGTAGACCAGAAGAGGCACAGTAGGCCCATACTCTGTGGAGTCCCAGCCACTCTCCAGATGACAATAATAATGACTATGTACTGAGCACACTACTGGTGCACTTAATCCTCCCAACATCCCCATAGAATGGTCTCTATTGTCTGCCCCATTTATAGTATGTTGGAAACTGAGGCTGAGAGAGGTGGAGTGCCTTGCAGAGGTCTACATTCAGTCATGTTTGGGTTTAGACTGCAGTTCCACAGATCACCTAATAGTGTCTGCCTTGGGTAAGACCCTGCCCTACTCTCAGCTTCAGTTACCATATAAACAAAAAAGAACTTAAACTCTGGATTCTCATCTCCCTCCCAGTAGTAGGAGGGCCCAATGATTGATGACTGGAGCTAAGTTCCATAGCACAGAGACCCAGATCAGGCCTGAATCTGAGCCAGGGTAGTGGAAAAGGGTTAGGGAGGGGTGTAGTAGGGTGGAGAGTAACCTTTGACTACTATCACAGAACTGAGAGGCCAGACCAGGCTTAGAGAATATTTACCAGGCACTCGGATTCTCCCAAAGCATTATGGCTGCTAAAGAAAAGGTTTACCAAGATCTCCATAGTACATCATAGGTGGATCTCATTGTTTACAAAGCAATTTCGCATTCATTATCTCCTTCAAGCCTTAAAACAAATCTGATCAGTGAGAGTCAGCCCAGAGTCCAACAGATGCCCTATTTGATACCTGCCTCTCTAAGTCTCAGAAAAACTAAGAGATTACTCCCTAGTGACAGTAAGATCTCTGCAGAGAAGCTGCCTCTCTGGTTAATCTTCAGGTTAAGAAATAAATCAAAAGTTCCAGTTAAATAAACCAGACTAAACCTCCCTGTCTGTTCCTCCCCATCACCACACACACACAAACAAAAACCAGAGGAAACCTGAAGCCAAGTTCTGTCAAGCACTGGGCAATGTTCTTACTCGCTTCTTTTCCAGACATCCCTGGAGCTGGATCAAACAATGATTTCCAATCTACAGTTCCAAGGTAATTTACTGATTCAGTACACAAATATTTCCCAAGACCCTACCATGTACAAGGGCGCTTTATTCTACTGAGTTCAAACATACTTCCCTATGCCCCTTCAAGGTGCTCAAATTTCAGAAGATTCAGATAAGATCTCAAATAACTCTAAGGTAGACAAAATAGTCTCCATCAGTCCATCAGGAAGGGGGAATTGATAATGGGATTCATAGAAGAGGAAGAGTGTTTTCTGAGAGGAGCATCACTACATAGGGCTTCAGGGAGAAGGGCACATTTCAACAGAACCTTGACGAATAGAGACAGCTGGGTAAGTTGGTAATGTGCCTGTAGTCCCAGCTACACAGAAGGCTGAGGTGGAAGGATTGCTTCATCCCAGGAGTTCGAGGCTGTAGTGAGCTATGATAGTGCCACTGCACTCCAGCCTGAGTGACAAGTGAGACTACATCTCTTAAAGAAAAATTGGGAGATTTTGAACAATTTTTTTTCTTTCTGCAATTAGAAGATTGTAGAGAGAAACAGCCTAGTAGAAAGAATTGCATATGCAAAGATAGTTTTATTTTAGTGGAAAGAGTGCTGACCTGGTAGTCAATGGACCTGGGTTCACTTCCTTAAAGATTACCTTCCTCTCTCAAGCCATCAGTTTCCTAATCTGTTAAATAATAATATTAGGTTAGTCAGCCTCTAAAGATCCTCCATGTGCTTCCACTCTGACATATTTTTTCAAATATCAGATAGTATAGTTTGCCTCAGAATTGAACAGGTGAAAGAATAATGGGAGGTAATTGGGTCTATATTGTGAAGACTTGAATGCCAGGCCTGAAAGCTTGAGCAGAGAAAGAAAATAGAAGCTAAGCCCCAATTCTAAACCCTGATGTTGTGTATTTGGCCTGGTACCAATTGAAGAACTCTGCCTTGCAGTCAGGGTGGCCCAGAATTTGAACCTAGCTTTACCACACACCAGTCATGTGCATTTAAATAGTCATGCCACCTCTCTGAGCCTCAGTTTCTACATCTCTAAAATGGGAATGACAATAACTCATGGGGCTGTTGTGAAGATAAAATAATATGCAAAAAGTGTAAAAAATGCCAATAGCTATATTACTTTCCTGCCTCTTAGTCCCTTCTCCCCAGCACCAGACTTTAATTGGTCTTTTCTGATCAATTACTCATTTTCCTTCTTCTCTGAAACAAGTTTCAAAACATATACAGAATCCAACCACTTATCTTCACCCACACTGTCATTCACTTGTATTATTGCAATAGTCTTTTTTAAAAATCTGCCTGATTCTGTCTACTTACAGTCTATTTTTGATCCAAAGGCCAGAGAGAGCCATTCAAAATTTAACTCAAATCATGTCACTCCTCTGCTCTAAACCCTGTAATGTCTCCCTACCTCAAAGCAAAAACTAGAATTTTTGCAATGGCCTATTTCCCTTCAGCTTTTAGACCTCATCGAGTCTTTAGCTACACTGTCTTCCTTGCACTTTCTCCAACAGAAAATGAACATTCTCTTTTCACTTGTTTTTTTCTTCTGAATCCTCTCTCCTCTTACCTCACTCCATTAACTCTTTCATATTTTACTTAAATGTCAATTCTCAGTGAAGTCATCCTAGACTATCACATTTAAAATTGCAACATCCACCTCCCAGCATTCCGTATATTCCTTCCCTGTTTTTTTTCTCCATAGAGTCGATTACTGTCTGATATACCATAAAATTTAATTACTTATCAGTGTTTCTCCCCACTGTTATATATGCTTAATAAAGCCAGAGGCTTTATCTGCTCACCACTGATGTCTCCATACATAGAACAGCACTAAGTACTCAATAAATATTTGTTGAGTGAATACAGTGGTCCCATACTGTATGCCAAGCACTAAGTTAAGCAGTTTGCTTGCATTATCTAAGGAAATACTGCTGGTAAGGTAGGTACAATTAGGTTCTCTATTTTTAAAAGGGGAAACCCATGAAACTCAGAGAGGTTAAGTGACTTTCCCAAAGCCATAGAGGGATTAGCTAAATGGGGATGGGGGTGCCAGGTTATGTTGGATTTTGTGTAGGAGCAAATTTCCTGAGTAGGAAACAGCCTGGAGTAAAGGCTGTGGTAGGTCTTGGGGGCGCTGGGTGGAGAGGAGGAACACAAGAGGTGACCTGGTTTCTTGAGGCAAGATACTGATTTCATTGGCATCTACTAGCAAGTCTATGTCTTCTTCAACGATTGGAGTTTTACAAAGAAAACTCTTTTAGTTTGCTGCAGCTGCTATGGATTTGAGACTGCAAGAGTTCTGGCCCCTTGAGGCACTGGATTTCGGACAGAAGCCATACCTGGCAGAAAGAGACACCTGAGAGTAGTGGACTGACATGAAAATAGGAAAGTTTATTATCTACATGGTTCTTCTCTCTCTCCCCTACCATTTTTCATAACCTACGTTATTCATCTTTCTTTAATTTGTGCATATTTGTAAAACATTCGATTAATTCAGCCTGCCATCCACTACAGTGTAATCTTAGGAAGGCAGAGCAAGAATTGTCTTTTATTCACTGCTGTATTCCCACGCCTACACAGTATCTGGCACACAGTAGACGCTCAACAGAGTTGTGAAATGAATCTTTGCCCTTGGAAACAAAGGCGGCCTCTTGATGGAGGGAGTGAGGAGAGTAAGGGAAATCTCTTTTCGTTGGCAGCCTGGGCCAGTGCCATGCGGTAAACCCCTGCGAGGGAATTTGGGCAGAAGGAGACTGCAGATGCAGGTTGGACGCGGGAAGATCGGTGAAAGGGAGGAGGCCGCGGTGTAAGGACTGATTCCTAGAGAGCGGAACTTTGCCCGGTTTCTGCAGGTCTCTGTCTGACTTTGCGGGGAGGTGGTCAGAAACCCCTGGAGGAGTTCCTGTCCCCAAAAGCACAATACTGACACTATGGGGACCAGATGGACAGAATCAAGAAAGATGAGACAGAAAGGCCTGGGAGCTTGGGGAGTGGGTGAACAAGTTCCTGTGAAAGTGAAATGGCCCTTCATTTGAATGCAAATGCTATGTAAACGCCTGAAGCCCCTTGACGTCAGCCCAGCCATTGGTGGCCTATCTATACAGGGCTACCAGTCACCTGGATACCCTCGCAGGAAACGTGGGATGGAGTAGTCTGAGGGGTGCAGAGGAGTTTGCGGCACAACTACGTACTGATAAATTTATTATCTGGGCTTCTCAAAGTCGAGTTGGGGCCTTACAGGGACCTCAGGATGGCTTAGGGAGCGCCTTCTACCCAAGCCACGATGTACGAAAGCTGCCTTTTGGAGAAAGAAACAGGCATGTACCCGGGCACTCTCAGGATCCCTGGGGGTGGCGGCACAGCTGGGACAGGAGGCACGGGGGACGGTGGGAGTCCGATACCAGCCTCCAGTTTCGCTGTGGCACCGGCTTTCTCGCACTATATGGGGTATCCTCATATGCCCAGCATGGATCCTCACAGGCAGTCTCTGGGAGACTGGGGCTCACCTTACAGTCCCCCGCGAGAAGACTGGAGCGTGTATCCTGGGCAGTCTAGTACAATGGGCACAGTGCCTGTGAACGACATGACCTCGAGCCCCGCCGCTTTCTGCTCGACCGACTACAGCAACTTGGGCCCTGCGGGCGGTGGAACTAGCGGTAGCAGCCTACCAGGCCCGGCTGGTGGGTCGCTTGTCCCGACGGACGCAGGCGCCGCCAACGCCAGTTCCCCCAGCAGGAGCCGCCACAGCCCCTATGCATGGATGCGCAAGACCGTGCAGGTGACGGGTGAGTAATCCATTCCAATGCCCACACACTTTTCCTTCCTTCCCTTCTGCGCTACTTCTCTCGGTCGGCCTGCCCTCGCACTTCTCAGGCCTCTCCCAAGAGGGCTTAGCTGGGGAGACCCCTATATGGCTGACTGACCTATTAGGCATCTCCCTCGCGTTCGCCTGGGCTCAAAACTCACTCACTGAGTGCAGCGATTGGGACTAAACCTACCCTAGAGGTGATTTTCGCCTTTCGCTGCTCCATGAAGGAAGTGAGTGAGTGAACAATGGGTATGTTGAGCCACAAGGATGAGGATGCAATCCTGTAGTTGCCCACATGGGAAAAGAGATGCATGAGAATGTTCAACGAGTGAATGAAGAGAGAGGGCAGCTGTGGTGTCTCGTTGTTCAGGCACTGCTGCTTGACTTCCATTTCCAAACCCTTACCCATCCGAGTGGGCTGTCTCCCACCTCCCCGCCCCCAAAGCTGGTGATGCTCAATTTAGCTTCACAGTGCTTGGCTGGCAACAGACTCTCCAGTTTAGCCACGAAGTCCCCGACGGCAAAGCAGCCTTGTCACCCTGGCCTCTCAGGGAAGTTCCAGCTTCCTTCCTACAAGTTGGCAGAGGCAAATTGGCCTAAAATCCATTGCCGTCTTACAACGTCCTTTCTTCTAACCCAAGTGTTGAGGCAGGCGAGAAGGCTAGAGCACTGACCTGGCACATAATATGGTGACTAACCCTCACACCCGCTGGGCACGCAAACGAATCAGCTCCAGCACTAATAAACGGCTAAAGCCCTCATAACTATCAATGCAGGCGTCTCTCAGGCGTAGGGGCTGAATACAGGTCTGCGGCAGCGCCCAGGAAGGCACAGCGATCGCGATCTCAGCCTAACCAGCAAGCCAGTGGGCGACTGCTGGGAGCCAGGGCGAGGGAAGTGGCTGTTCTACTTTAATCTTAGACCGGAGCGCGGGGGGGAGGAATGTTTGTTTTCAACTGTTGTTCTTTTATTACATTCTTATTATTCCAACCCTCGCTCCCTGTCATTAGAGGAAATTAGTAAAAATCGACTCTGAGTATTTTCATCCCTCTGGGAAGGAAATGGCATTTCAATAGCATTTGTCCACAATGATTATGCTCCTGTTCTCAGTTCTGCACTTTGTCTTTCCTCCAAAAAGCAAAGGCAGGAGGGTGGGAAGTGACCCATTTTTACCATTAGGAGAACGTTTAGCCAGGAAGAGGAAGTTCTGTGTATTAGAACATCACTAGAGTAGCAATCCCAAGGTAAAAGTAGAGTTCAGATACTTGGCTTTAAAGCATTTGCAAGTAAGTCTGCATTTTTAAAAAATATGAGTGAGTCTGTCGACAAAGTAGAACAGAAAAAGAGGTTAGGGTGGAGCATTCCCAGAGTTTTTATTACATCTAATCTCGGAGTTATAATTAACATCCACTCACTAAACCCTAACAATCAGAAAAAGACACAAAAGCTAGAAAAGTAGTTGCTGGCAGTCTAGGATTATGTTTTGAAACACATTAAGAGGAAAGTCACTGGTGTGCTGTTTGCAATAGAGAACAAGAGAGGAAATGGATGAGATAAAAGAAATTATCTCCAGCCTTGATTTTTCTGTTTTTGAGGAAAAATATGACAGTTTTGTCTGATTAAAGGTCTTCCATTTACATTTGCTTTTATTAGCCTGAGTCTGTCTCTTGGGTAATTCTAATGCCAGGAAAGGTTTCGAAAAGGGCTCCTTAGTCTCTTGCACCTTCATCATTAGCTAAACCCTCAAACCTGACTTTACAATGGCACCTTCACAAGATTTTCTATCCAATTTCTATGAGAAGTTTAAAATTGAATGATATTGGAACCCTTTAGATTATTGGCAGCCTATTCTATAGATAAGGCTTAAATTAAAACTTTGTTTAATTTTAATGTCTTATAAATGAAAATAACCCCTTAGCTGTATTCTTATAGTCTAAGGTGCATATTTAGCAGCAATTTAATAATATGATGAAAAACTTTGGTTATCTCCCTAGAAAAATGCACAAAGGCACAGCAGCACACACACAAGTAATTTGTTACATAATTTCAGGAGATTCATGGATCCACTGAAGCCCTTTCAAGGAACATCAGGTTATAAACCCCACGAAAAAAGTTAAACCGATCACCTCACTGGGCCACCCACTGAGGACCAAAATGCACCCATTTATATGCTTAGCGCATAGTGGATCTTAAATATTTGTTTAATGAATGAATGAGTCAGATCCTCCTAAATTTTCCACTTCACCCTGTAGTATTGTGGGACAACATATGGTTTATGACTGAGAGGAGAAGATGAACTTCAATATGAAAGTAACCCTTGATTAAGGTAGTCAAATGGAAGTTATTTCCATTACTGAAAAATGTTTTAAATAAACTAAAAAAAGAAAAATACACGTATTAGTGGACAATCAGAAAACATTTCATAGCGACCATTATAGCATGTGATTTTCTAATGAGAGCAAAGAAGCTGACACATAGAGTAAATGACTGCTCCCTAAGTGATCTGATTTAAATGGAAGACATGTTTATTTACTCTTAGTTCTCTAAGTGGTCTATTTCTATACATATCTAACTTTAAATATTATGCAAAAAGGAATATGACAGAAAAGTTTCTATGGAAAGTTAAATATTTTCATGTGCTTTCACATTTTAAACATTGGTGAGGTGATAACCTAAGCAGGCTGGAGAGAGACTTTTCTGTTAGAAGTGGAAAAGAGGGGGAGAGGAGGAAGTAATTGTGATTGATTCTGATTCTGATTGATTGTTTTAAGCCACTGGACAACATGGAGGAATTTATGCTTAAAAGGCATTATTCAATAAGGACATTTCATGAAATTAGTTGCTTAATAATTCTTGAGAGTTATCATTGTCTTCCTTGGTTTTGCTCATTTCACAGGACAACTTTTAAAAAATGAATTTGGATGCAATTTTTAGCTATAAACAGTGAAATAAATCCCATAAGATGAAAAGTCCTCACAGTGGGGTCAATTAGACAGTACTTCCTACAGAAAAATATTTGTTTTTATTATCTTTACACTCACTCCCATCATCATCATCACCTCTATGTTTGGAGAGTGACTTTCTGCCTAGTGGCACTTTTGCAGCCAGTCTTTCAAATGAACAGCATTTTAATTTTATTTAGGGTGACAAGTTATCATATATTGTGACATTTGCTTGTGAATTCTGGGGAGATAATGTGGTTGGGAGGATGGGAAGGACTCCATCCATCTTTAACTACAGAAGTTTTTCTGACTCTTTGAGGAGAAGGCAAATACATCTTAGATAGTATTAATTTTCTAAATAAACTCAATAACGGCTGAAAATGGAGCCCAACACACTCAGAAATGTCATAGTCTCTAGAAGAAGAAAACAGCTTGAACAATAAAAGTTCGTTCTGTTAGTGCTATTTTTTAGTGCTTGGGTATGGAAATATGGACATTATACTTTACCAGAAAATGTCCAAATCCCCTTCATCGTCTATTCTGGTTTCATCATTTTATATGGTTTCATCATTTAAGAAGAAGAGACAATGGGATTGGGAGAGACAATTTGAGGAGAGGGACACAAAAGGAGCACCAGGAAATTCAAATTTATTTCTCTTCGTAAACTGTGTAGTCAGTTTTTTTTCCCCTGAGCTACATCTTCTTGGAGTTTCAGGTCTTATCTATCAGATTTTGGCAACAGACTCTTTTTAACACTTCACATGGCTTTGATATGCAGCCAGGATCTTCCTTGCCCCTCCTTTCTTCAGAGGTTATATTGCCGGAAAGGGTAGGATTTTTATGGCAAATAAAGGGGCCTGGTCTTGACTTTATTGTCCTCAGAAGAAACTGCAAGAGGGGAATTTATGACCAATGGGGGTGGGGAAGGACTACAGTGTTTCCAGAGTTATTGATGTCTGGTTATATTTATTGATGATCAAAAAGCATAAAACATGGATAAAGACAAGTTGAATTTTTAACCAGTCTGCCTCAAGTTATAATTTAAACACTCAGCAACTTTAAGATTAAGAAGAGTTTTAGAAAACATGATTTCAAAGATACATTTCGATCTCAAGATTCGATGTTCTAGAAATAAATTAAATCTCCAAGTTTTCATTTTTTCTCTAACATCCTGTCTTTGCAACATGCCAAAAGGCAAACTTCTGGTTTCCAGGTTTTTGCTTAGATTCAGAAAACCAGCTCAGAATTTAGGAGTTTAAGGTAGGTTAACTGACTGGACCACATAGTTTTCCTTTTCTAAGGGCAGGGAAAGGAGATTTTATTCAGTTCATTATTTAGCCATTTAGATTAATCTTAAAATATATCACTTATCTAAAATTTATTTCTTCACTCATGTCCTTTTTTTTTCCTTTTCTGGAGATGAAAGGGTGTCTCACATTTGTTTGGGGCTTGTAAATTCTGAACCAATTGGCTGGTGTTCCTGAATGTAAAGAAGATTCAGAATGGGATCTGATGCTATGTAACTCTTTTGCTCTTTTGTTAGGCCTGTGCTGTATCTTAACACCTCAATGGAGTTTAGGGAATCACTTTAAAGACGTCTTTGTCCTACAGATCGCCCCCAAAAAATCACATAAAAAACAACCAGGGAAGATCAGAAGGAGTATTTAAAACCCACAGAGAAAAGGAGGAAGATCCTGGAGGAGGGTAGAGAAATTAAAAAGAAAAGGGAACTTCCTAAGTACCTTTGGAAATTTTGAAAGGAAGGATAAAGCGCTATTTGAAGGAGGGCATGAGGAATTAGTTAAATGTTGTAACACAAAGCAAATGTTTGTATATCCTTTCAAAGGGCATGGAATACTCACTTTATTCTGCTTAAGTCAATACCTCCTCCTTCCCCCATTCACTATCCACTTGGTAATAAAAATTAAGACTCCCACATAAAAACTATTTTTTTTTCTAATAGGTAATGGGGTTTTCTGAAACAGAATCTGCTAAATGACAATTAATGTTTTCTTTTTAAATTACTATTCAAACCAAACTCTAGGAAATTATGTAACTATAGTGTCAGGATCCCACAAGTGTTTTCCACTCTTGGGCCATTATTATGGGTCCCAGCATATTTGAACTTGGAATAACATTTAGTTAGCATGCTTAAATAGGAGTCAAAGATATATGCTTGGGTCCCCACTCCTCAATTCTCTAACACAAAGTCATTTACCCTGAGTTTCATGTTCTTATCTGTAAAATGGAGATAAGACATGTTCTGCACAATTCAAGAAGGTAGGTAAGAGGTTTAATAGGAACAGTATGAAAAGACTGCATAAAATGTAATGAGAAGTACCTGTATAATGGCATTACTATTACTGCCAATGCTAATCACATATGTAAGTGGGAAGGTAATAAACACCATGGGTTAAAGTGTTTAAGCATTTTCAATGCTCTGCTATAAAAATAGGTCAAGATGGGATGATTGTGATTTGACCAATCATTTTAGGAGAAACATTAATTAAAGAGATGTTGATTTTATGTATAAAGAGAGATATAGATATATAGATATATGTCTATGTCTATAGATGGTAGACTGAGATATTGCTATCATAGCCACAGATGAGAATGTATTTAATGGAGAAATGAACTTTTATGAATATTTGATTCAAAAATATATTTATTTTATATTTTAAAGTAAAGATGAGGGTGGGAAGAGTGTCTATGATTTCTTTAATTAAAACAATCTCCAAGAAGCAGAAAATGATTAAATGCAATGCTTTCTCTCCTAACAGGTAAAACCAGGACAAAAGAAAAGTATCGTGTAGTTTACACTGATCATCAAAGATTGGAGTTGGAAAAGGAATTCCATTGCAATACATATATCACCATCCAGAGAAAATCAGAGCTGGCAGTTAACCTGGGCCTTTCTGAGAGACAGGTACACCAGAAGTATATCAAACATGTCCCATATACTCAATGTCAATAGAATCAGAATTCTAGAATTGTAAACTCCCTTGATGCATTGCCTTATCCCAAGTAGCTTGCATTTCGACCACGTGTGAATGCACATTGATATCGCTCTTGTCTGTCTCCAGCAAGAGATATATAATATTTCATCACCCTTGTTCACTCGTTTATATGTTTCATTAATACTTTACTAATAGGAAGACAAACTTCCTATTAGTAATAGTATACTTTACTAATAGGAAGAAAAACTTAGTATATAATAGTATACTATTAGTGATAGGAAGATAAATTTTCTATTTTATTTTATTTTATTAATATTTTACTAATAGGACTTTTTAGTGAAATATTAATAAAACATAGAAATGGCTGATTATAATTACCTTTGCTATTTAAATATCTCTCTCTTATCAGCACTCCTCAGCATCTATCATTCCAGCGTTATTTATTTCCACCTGTGCAACAGAGGAGGCGGGTAAGGTATAATATTAAGATTATTGCATTCAGAGTTAGTAGCCCTAGACTTGGATCTCAGTTTCATCTCATGCAAAGTACTTGCCCTCTCTAAGTCTCAAGCTTTTTTTTCTAACCTGTTAAGTGGGCATATTTCACAAGGTCATTGTGAGGCTCAAATGAAGTGATGCATATGAAGGGGCTTTGTAAATGCTAAAGTCTGTGTACAATATCAGAAATCACTAAGTTAACTGCATTCAGTATGTTGCTCCATTGTGTTTCAGGTGAAAATCTGGTTTCAGAATCGCAGAGCCAAGGAGAGAAAGATGATCAAAAAGAAAATCTCCCAGTTTGAGAATAGTGGAGGCTCGGTGCAAAGTGACTCTGGCTCCATCAGCCCTGGGGAACGGCCTAACACTTTTTTCACCACACCATCTGCTGTTCGTGGATTTCAGCCTATTGAGATACAGCAGGTTATAGTCTCTGAATGAAAGAAAGCAAAGAGAAATTTAAAGTGCTCTGTTTTTAGTCGTGCCTTTTGGGTCTCTAAGCTATCTGCAGGGGAGTTGGAGCAGGGTGTAATTCCCTGTAAGGCAGTATTTGGAACAGATGGATGTACAATGGGTTGAAGATAATTTAGGGGACTCTTACTTTTAGAAACTATCCCCAGAAAACTCCTGTCATGTGCTGTGCTATATGCCAGTCACTCAGGAAGCTTAGTAGTAAGCTATATAATTAAAAGCTAGAATCACAGGCCCTTCCAAGTCTGTTCACAATTTCAGAAACTTGCTTATGAATAGACTGTAAAATACAATTTTGCCAGAAAGCACATTTGTGTATGTGTACTTTTGTTTGTTATTTGATGCTAGGTGTTTTCTTTTATGCTATCTTTAAGGAGTGAAAAGAAGGTAAACCGAAGTTTATCTATCTTTAGCTACCTTTCTAAGTGTTTAATTCAAAAGCTAACATAATTTTTATAACAAGATAAATGTTTTAAAAATCATCAGAAGGTGATTCTGATTCCATTGTCACTACTTAACAAGAACAACCAATAAAATAGACAATTTTGGCCCTCAGTCATACTTGTCTGGCATCAATTATCTCAGAACTTTCAACCTGCAGTGTCATTTTAAAATATTGTCAAAACAATGAACCCAGACTAAAACAAAATAGGCCAGCTTGGTTGAGTAAGGCACATCTCCAACTCATAGAATAAACTCTACCCCCTCTTCTATCTCTCCATTCCTATTCCAGTAAGACTTGTGTAAGCACAAGACAGTGAACTGATATGTAACCCCTACGTGCCATCACCTTTCAACCTGTTCAATTTTACCCACATCATGTCATGTCAATGTAATTTACTGGTTTATAATCCAAGAAGCTGCAGTTTACAGATTAAAAACACACAGCTTGACTAAGAAAAGGGGTTGCAGTGATCCAGGTTGCCAAGAGCTTTTAGTGTGGGTCCAGCATACTGTTTGCATATTGAAGTGGGCAAAGACTAGGCTGCGAGTCCTTTTGAATTGAGATGGTTTAAAGGAAAGCTTGATTAAAGCGTAAAAGCCATCAGGGTACAACTTTTGCTTTCAAGATACACTTTCATTGTTCTTAAGAAAATTAGAATTTTGAGCACAACTATCTGTCTTTGAGTTGGGAGTAAGAAATGTATCCTCCCTTTCCTTATGAAAATCTCAGAAAGAGGTTTTACTTCCCCTGGCTGCTCCTGAAGGCACATCATTTAGTTCTGAAAAGATTTAAGGGAAAAAAACTTTTCCATTCTTGATCTAACCTCTTGGAATTATATTCTTTACAACACATTTATGAGGAAGGCATCAATTGCCTTATTTTACTGATAGGGAAACTGAGATGTGAGCAATCAAGTCACTTTCCAAAGATACATAGCAAGGATATTGTGGATGCTGATGTGAACCCCTAGCTACATAGGATGATCTTCCTCGGTCTCTAGTGATAGGTCCAAACTCAAAGCATCCCTTTCTTTTCATTTTGTATCTGATTATACTACTGAAGGTGCACACAGCTCCTAAACACCAATCCGTAGATAATGACCACCTAGGAATGCAGCCTAATTTTTCTTGTTTTCCAGCTCCCTTACCCTTCTGGTTAGTGAGTTTGAAGCTTCTACTAATAATCTTAGTAATGCCTTATATATATGTAATATTTTATATATTTCAATGCAATTTTACATCTGTTATATTATTAGACCCAATATCCTCACGAGATATGAAAGAATTGCTACCTATTTTGTACTTTGAGAAGCTAGAGACCAGAAACGCTTAAGTATCTTTGATAAACTAATTCACTTCTCTTAGCTCACGTCTACATATTGGTAGATGGTGATAAGGATAGATCTATTTAAATTCTTTCCTCTTCAAAAAGTTACTGACTTTTTCAGTAAATTGTTGGCAAAATCTAAAACTAGATCTCAGGTCTGCTGATTCAGTGAATGCTTATTGAGTGCCCACTCTGTGAGGCACTATGCTAGGGTTTCTTCACTCCCAGAAAAACACATATTCTACTCCACTCACCACCTCCAATAAATTTGAGGTAAACTACACAGCATGCTAATTGATTGGCAGGCCATCTGTAGTGCTGAACATAGAAAATCAACATTGAAATGGGTCCTTCCAATCTGGTGGAGAGATGTGAAGTGTTACTCGCCTATGTACACTCAGAACTTAATTTTGTCATTCTAGTGCTCACTCCACAAAAGGTATAACTTTGGCTATAGCAGCTGGATTTTCTCAGGAGTTTCTCTTTCCTGTTTTTTTCTCTTTTCCTGAGAAAAAAAAACAATTTTTCTCCCAAAGAAAAAACATTTTCCTATTTTTATAGATTCTGATTCTCTACACCAGGTTCTGCAAACAGAACCAAAATGGAGCTTTTGTTTTGACTAGCATATTGCGGCCCCTTCCTCTAAGAATACATGTTAATTCATTCTCTGAGACCTAAGAAAAGTATACAACCACAAACTTTTATTTCTAGCTTATGGAGGTTTATGCTGGAGGTATGTAGAGAAAAGAAATATAAACACTGAAGCTCAAAAAGTTGCATTCAAAGTAGGTTTTAATAGAGGCTTTTTCTTTTCACAGGAAGCGGCAAAATTAAAAATACCAAATAACTGAGTGTTCACTTAGGGTAATGGGATTATGAGGATTTTCTTCTTTTATTATTACTAAAATTTATTCTGTTTTATAATAGGAAACAATGTTTCCTTCCTAAATATTTCTTTAGTTCATCCTCAAATAATTTGCAGACTTTAGAATCCTCCTTGCAACTTGTTCAAGTATGTTCCAGTTTCAGTAACTTTCTTAAGGCCCTTGATCTTGTCTTGGAGTTGTTTGTGTGGAGCTGCAAAAGGTCTTTGGGAGGATCTGGCTTCTTTTACTGATAGGAAACTGAGATGTGAGCAATCAAGTCACTTTCCAAAGATACATAGCAAGGATATTGTGGATGCTGATGTGAACCCCTAGCTACATAGGATGATCTTCCTCGGTCTCTAGTGATAGGTCCAAACTCAAAGCATCCCTTTCTTTTCATTTTGTATCTGATTATACTACTGAAGGTGCACACAGCTCCCTAAACACCAATCCGTAGATAATGACCACCTAGGAATGCAGCCTAATTTTTCTTGTTTTCCAGCTCCCTTACCCTTCTGGTTAGTGAGTTTGAAGCTTCTACTAATAATCTTAGTAATGCCTTATATATATGTAATATTTTTATATATTTCAATGCAATTTTACATCTGTTATATTATTAGACCCAATATCCTCACGAGATATGAAAGAATTGCTACCCCTATTTTGTACTTTGAGAAGCTAGAGACCAGAAACGCTTAAGTATCTTTGATAAACTAATTCACTTCTCTTAGCTCACGTCTACATATTGGTAGATGGTGATAAGGATAGATCTATTTAAATTCTTTCCTCTTCAAAAAGTTACTGACTTTTTCAGTAAATTGTTGGCAAAATCTAAAACTAGATCTCAGGTCTGCTGATTCAGTGAATGCTTATTGAGTGCCCACTCTGTGAGGCACTATGCTAGGGTTTCTTCACTCCCAGAAAAACACATATTCTACTCCACTCACCACCTCAATAAATTTGAGGTAAACTACACAGCATGCTAATTGATTGGCAGGCCATCTGTAGTGCTGAACATAGAAAATCAACATTGAAATGGGTCCTTCCAATCTGGTGGAGAGATGTGAAGTGTTACTCGCCTATGTACACTCAGAACTTAATTTTGTCATTCTAGTGCTCACTCCACAAAAGGTATAACTTTGGCTATAGCAGCTGGATTTTCTCAGAGTTTCTCTTTCCTGTTTTTTCTCTTTTCCTGAGAAAAACAATTTTCTCCCAAAGAAAAAACATTTTCCTATTTTTATAGATTCTGATTCTCACACCAGGTTCTGCAAACAGAACCAAAATGGAGCTTTTGTTTTGACTAGCATATTGCGGCCCCTTCCTCTAAGAATACATGTTAATTCATTCTCTGAGACCTAAGAAAAGTATACAACCACAAACTTTTATTTCTAGCTTATGGAGGTTTATGCTGGAGGTATGTAGAGAAAAGAAATATAAACACTGAAGCTCAAAAGTTGCATTCAAAGTAGGTTTTAATAGAGGCTTTTTTCTTTTTCACAGGGAAAGCGGCAAGAATTAAAAAATACCAAATAACTGAGTGTTCACTTAGGGTAATGGGATTATGAGGGATTTTCTTCTTTTATTATTACTAAAATTTATTCTGTTTTATAATAGGGAAACAATGTTTCCTTCCTAAATATTTCTTTAGTTCATCCTCAAGTAATTTGCAGACTTTAGAATCCTCCTTGCAACTTGTTCAAGTATTCCAGTTTCCCAGTAACTTTCTTAAGGCCCTTGATCTTGTCTTGGAGTTGTTTGTGTGGAGCTGCAAAAAAAAGGTCTTTGGGAGGATCTGGCTTCTTTTCAAAGAAGGAAGGAAGCAAGACCCAAGGAAAGTTTTTCACTCTTGGCTCAGATCCAGAGAATCTGGTTGCTTTTCTGAGTTGGAACATTTTAATACTACTATATTACGTCAAGAAGGAAAGAAGGGGCCGGCAAGGGAGGAGGGTGGTGGAAGGGAGAGGTGTATTTATAACAGGGAATAAGGAACACTTTGGGGGTGATGGATTTATTATCTTAATTGTGCTGATAGTTTTATGAGTGTATACATATGTCAAAACTCATCAAATTTTATACTTTAAACTTGTAGTTTATTGTATGTTAATTATGTCTAAGAAAGCTACAAAAAACAGCAGAGTTGTTGCAGCCCTGGTGAAAAAAAGAAGGGAGGGAATCACTAGACTATTTAGTCTATAAATATAGTCACTTTATATAACTTGGGTTCAGCCCCACCTTCCCAGGTAGAGATCACTTGCTCATATATTCACGTCTAAATGTGCTACTGAGGAAGGACACCAACAATTGATAATCATTGGGTCTCTCATATCATGGTGAAAGAAGAGAGACAAACCCTCTCATATTGTTTTATACTATTTTATACTCAGAAAAAGAAAGAGAGTGAAATTAAAGGCAGGTAGCCCAGCCTAGGGACCAGACCCGAAACCAAGGAAAGACCAAACCAGGCCTGGGCTTGCCTGACCTAAGCCTGTAGTTAAAGATTGACTCCTGAGGACTCTGTTCTGTTCCATTGGTCTATATCTCTGTTTTGGTACCAGTACCATGCTGTTTTGTTACTGTAGCCTTGTAGTATAGTTTGAAGTCAGGTGGCGTGATGCCTCCAGCTTTGTTCTTTGACTTAGGATTGTCTTGGAATGCGGGCTCTTTTTGGTTCCATATGAACTTTAAAGCAGTTTTTCCAATTCTGTGAAGAAACTCATTGGTAGCTTGATGGGGATGGCATTGAATCTATAAATGACCTTGGGCAGTATGGCCATTTTCACGATATTGATTCTTCCTATCCATGAGCATGGTATGTTCTTCCATTTGTTTGTGTCCTCTTTTATTTCACTGAGCAGTGGTTTGTAGTTCTCCTTGAAGAGGTCCTTTACATCCCTTGTAAGTTGGATTCCTAGGTATTTTATTCTCCTTGAAGCAATTGTGAATGGAAGTTCATTCCTGATTTGGCTCTCTGTCTGTTACTGGTGTATAAGAATGCTTGTGATTTTTGCACATTAATTTTGTATCCTGAGACTTTGCTGAAGTTGCTTATCAGCTGAAGGAGATTTTGGGCTGAGACAATGGGGTTTTCTAAATATACAATCATGTCATCTGCACACAGGGAGAATTTGACTTCTTCTTTTCTAACTGAATCCCTTTGATTTCTTTCTCTTGCCTGATTGCCCTAGCCAGAACTTCACACATCTACAGCCATCTGATCTTTGACAAACCTGAGAAGAAACAAGAAATGGAAAGGATTCCTATTTAATAAATGAATTGCTGGGAAAATTGGCTAGCCATAAGTAGAAAGCTGAAACTGGATCCTTTCCTTACTCCTTATACGAAAATTAATTCAAGATGGATTAGAGACTTAAATGTTAGACCTAATACCATAAAAATCCTAGAGGAAAACCTAGGTAGTACCATTCAGGACATAGGCATGGGCAAAGACTTCATGTCTAAAACACCAAAAGCAACGGCAGCAAAAGCCAAAATTGACAAATGGGATCTCATTAAACTAAAGAGCTTCTGCACAGCAAAAGAAACTACCATCAGAGTGAACAGGCAACCTACAGAATGGGAGAAAATTTTTGCAATCTACTCATCTGACAAAGGGCTAATATCCAGAACCTACAAAGAACTCAAACAAATTTACAAGAAAAAACAAACAACCCCATCAAAAAGTGGGCAAAGGATATGAACAGACATTTCTCAAAGAAGACATTCATACAGCCAACAGACACATGAAAAAATGCTCATCATCACTGGCCATCAGAAATGCAAATCAAAACCACAATGAATACCATCTCACACCAGTTAGAATGGCGATCATTCAAAAGTCAGGAAACAACAGGTGCTGGAGAGGATGTGGAGAAATAGGAACACTTTTACACTGTTGGTGGGATTGTAAACTAGTTCAACCATTATGGAAAACAGTATGGCGATTCCTCAAGGATCTAGAACTAGATGTACCATATGACCCAGCCATCCATTACTGGGTATATACCCAAGGATTATAAATTATGCTGCTATAAAGACACATGCACACGTATGTTTATTGCAGCACTATTCACTAATAAGCAAAGACTTGGAATCAACCCAAATGTCCATCAGTGACAGATTGGATTAAGAAAATGTGGCACATATACACCATGGAATACTATGCAGCCATAAAAAGGATGAGTTTGTGTCCTTTGGCAGGGACATGGATGCAGCTGGAAACCATCATTCTTAGCAAACTATCACAAGAACAGACAAACCCTCTCATATTGTTTTATACTATTTTATACTCAGAAAAAGAAAGAGAAGTGAAATTAAAGGCAGGTAGCCCAGCGCCTAGGGACCAGACCCGAAACCAAGGAACCAGACCGAAACCAGGCCTGGGCTTGCCTGACCTAAGCCTGGTAGTTAAAGATTGACTCTGAGGACTCTGTTCTGTTCCATTGGTCTATATCTCTGTTTTGGCACCAGTACCATGCTGTTTTGGTTACTGTAGCCTTGTAGTATAGTTTGAAGTCAGGTAGCGTGATGCCTCCAGCTTTGTTCTTTTGACTTAGGATTGTCTTGAGATGCGGGCTCTTTTTGGTTCCATATGAACTTTAAAGCAGTTTTTCCAATTCTGTGAAGAAGCTCATTGGTAGCTTGATGGGGATGGCATTGAATCTATAAATTACCTTGGGCAGTATGGCCATTTTCACGATATTGATTCTTCCTATCCATGAGCATGGTATGTTCTTCCATTTGTTTGTATCCTCTTTTATTTCACTGAGCAGTGGTTTGTAGTTCTCCTTGAAGAGGTCCTTTACATCCTTGTAAGTTGGATTCCTAGGTATTTTATTCTCTTTGAAGCAATTGTGAATGGAAGTTCATTCCTGATTTGGTTTCTGTTTGACTGTCACTGGTGTATAAGAATGCTTGTGATTTTTGCACATTAATTTTGTATCCTGAGACTTTGCTGAAGTTGCTTATCAGCTGAAGGAGATTTTGGGCTGAGACAATGGGGTTTTCTAAATATACAATCATGTCATCTGCACACAGGGAGAATTTGACTTCTTCTTTTCCTAACTGAACTTTTGATTTCTTTCTCTTGCCTGATTGCCCTAGCCAGAACTTCCACACATCTACAGCCATCTGATCTTTGACAAACCTGAGAGAAACAAGAAATGGGGAAAGGATTCCCTATTTAATAAATGGTGCTGGGAAAATTGGCTAGCCATAAGTAGAAAGCTGAAACGGGATCCTTTCCTTACTCCTTATAAAAAATTAATTCAAGATGGATTAGAGACTTAAATGTTAGACCTAATACAAAAATCCTAGAGGAAAACCTAGGTAGTACCATTCAGGACATAGGCATGGGCAAAGACTTCATGTCTAAAACACCAAAAGCAACGGCAGCAAAAGCCAAAATTGACAAATGGGATCTCATTAAACTAAAGAGCTTCTGCACAGCAAAAGAAACTACCATCAGAGTGAACAGGCAACCTACAGAATGGGAGAAAATTTTTGCAATCTACTCATCTGACAAAGGGCTAATATCCAGAACCTACAAAGAACTCAAACAAATTTACAAGAAAAAACAAACAACCCCATCAAAAAGTGGGCAAAGGATATGAACAGACATTTCTCAAAAGAAGACATTCATACAGCCAACAGACACATGAAAAATGCTCATCATCACTGGCCATCAGAGAAATGCAAATCAAAACCACAATGAGATACCATCTCACACCAGTTAGAATGGCGATCATTCAAAAGTCAGGAAACAACAGGTGCTGGAGAGGATGTGGAGAAATAGGAACACTTTTACACTGTTGGTGGGATTGTAAACTAGTTCAACCATTATGGAAAACAGTATGGCGATTCCTCAAGGATCTAGAACTAGATGTACCATATGACCCAGCCATCCCATTACTAGGTATATACCCAAAGGATTATAAATTATGCTGCTATAAAGACACATGCACACGTATGTTTATTGCAGCACTATTCACAATAGCAAAGACTTGAATCAACCCAAATGTCCATCAGTGACAGATTGATTAAGAAAATGTGGCACATATACACCATGGAATACTATGCAGCCATAAAAAGGATGAGTTTGTGTCCTTTGTAGGGACATGGATGCAGCTGGAAACCATCATTCTTAGCAAACTATCACAAGAACAGAAAACCAAACACCGCATGTTCTCACTCATAGGTGGAACTGAACAATGAGATCACTTGGACTCGGAAGGGGAACATCACACACCGGGCCTATCATGGGGAGGGGGAGGGGAGGGATTGCATTGGGAGTTATACCTGATGTAAATGACGAGTTGATGGGTAGCACACCAACATGGCACAAGTATACATATGTAACAAACCTGCACTTTATGCACATGTACCCTACAACTTAAAGTATAATAATAAATAAATAAATAAATAAATAAATAAATAAATAAATAAATAAAGTGAGGAAAAAAAAAAGAAAAAAGATTGACTCCTGACCTAACCGGTTATGTTATCTGTATATTCCAGACATTATATGGAAAGGCATTGTAAAAATCCCTGTCCTGTTCTGTTTCGTTCTGATTACTGGTGCATGCAGCCCCCAGTCACATACCCCCTGCTTGCTCAATTGATCCCGACCCTCTCACGTGGACCCCTTTAGAGTTATGAGCCCTTAAAAGGGACAGGAATTGCTCACTCAGGAAGCTTGGCTCTTGAGACGGGAGTCTTGCCTATGCTCCCGGATGAATAAACCTCTTTGTTCTTCAACTCAGTGTCTGAGGAGTTTTGTCTGCGGCTTGTCCTGCTACATTTCTTGGTTCCCTGACTGGGAAGCGAGCTGATTGGCACATGGATGAGGCAGTTCCTTAGGTGGCTTAAGCCTGCCCTGTGGAACATCCTGTGGGGACTCTGACCAGCCGAGCGACACGGATCCTGAGAGCTCCTGGGTAGGCATTTGCCCTGGGACGCCTTGCCAGAGCAGTGTGTGGCAGGCCCCTATGGAGGATCAGTGCAGTGGCTGAACACCGGGAAGGAACTGGTACTTGGTGTCTGGACATCTGAAACTTGATAAGACTAGTCTTGAGAACTTGCCCACTCCATTTGAGTGGAAGCGTGGCCTGATCACCCACAGCATGCCTTTATTGGCACTTTGGTTTGGTTTTGGTTTGGGTTTTGACTTGGTTTGAATTGCTTGACAAGACAGGTCTTGGGGACTTGCCTACTCCATTTGAGTGGAAGCATGGCCTGATCACCCACGTTGTGCCTGTACGGGCACTTTGGTTTTTGTTTTTGACTTGACTTGGATTGCTTGATACTTTGGTTTTGGTTTTGACCGAGCTTGGATTTCTGGATACTCTGATTTTGGTTTTGATTTTGGTTTGGTGTAAACTGCAAAAAGTGTGCATGTGTGCCCTTATTACCTGTTACTTGTTTTGTGGTGTGTGTGTGGTGTGAGCATGGTGTTTTGTCTCAAAGAAGCATGGGTCAGGCACAAATAAGCCCTCACTACTAGAAACTATGTTAAAAATTTTCAAAAAAAGATTGAAAGGAGACTATGGAGTACTATGACACCAGGAAAACTTAAAACTTTGTTTAAAATAGACTAGCCAGCATTAGAGGTGGGTTGGCCATCAGAAGGAAGCCTGGACAGGTCCCTTGTTTCAAAGGTATGGCACAAGGGAGAAAGAGAGAGAGGAAAGAGAGAGAGAGAGAGGAGAGACAAGAGAGGAGCAAGGAGAGAGAGAGAAGAGAGAGGCAGAGAGAGAGGAAGAGACAGAGGCAAAGGAAAGTCAAAGAGAGACAAAAAGTAAAAGATTGGATTAAGAAAATGTGGCACATATACACCATGGAATACTATGCAGCCATAAAAAGGATGAGTTTGTGTCCTTTGTAGGGACATGGATGCAGCTGGAAACCATCATTCTTAGCAAACTATCACAAGAACAGAAAACCAAACACGCATGTTCTCACTCATAGGTGGGAACTGAACAATGAGATCACTTGGACTCGGGAAGGGGAACATCACACACGGGGCCTATCATGGGGAGGGGGAGGGAGGGATTGCATTGGGAGTTATACCTGATGTAAATGGCGAGTTGATGGGTGCAGCACACCAACATGGCACAAGTATACATATATGTAATAAACCTGCACTTTGTGCACATGTACCCTACAACTTAAAGTATAATAATAAATAAATAAATAAATAAATAAATAAATAAATAAATAAATAAAGTGAGGAAAAAAAAAAGAAAAAAGATTGACTCCTGACCTAACCAAGGTTATGTTATCTGTATATTCCAGACATTATATGGAAAGGCATTGTAAAAATCCCTGTCCTGTTCTGTTTCGTTCTGATTACTGGTGCATGCAGCCCCAGTCACATACCCCTGCTTGCTCAATTGATCACGACCCTCTCACATGCGGACCCCTTAGAGTTGTGAGCCCTTAAAAGGGACAGGAATTGCTCACTCAGGAGCTCAGCTCTTGAGACAGGAGTCTTGCCTATGCTCCCGAATAAACCCTTCCTTCTTTAACTTGGTGTCTGAGGAGTTTTGTCTGCACTCTCCTGCTACATTTCTTGGTTCCTGACCAGGAAGCGAGGTGATTGGTGGATGGTGAGGCAGCTCCTTAGGGCGGCTTAAGCCTGCCCTGTGGAACATCCTGCAGGGGACTCCGACCAGCCGAGCAGGATCCTGAGAGCACTCCCAGGTAGGCATTTGCCCTGGTAGGGACACCTTGCCAGAGCAGTGTGTGGCAGGCCCCTGTGGAGGATCAACGCAGTGGCTGAACACCGGGAAGGAACTGGTACTTGGAGTCTGGACATCTAAAACTTGGTAAGACTAGTCTTTGGAACTTGCCCACTCCATTTGAGTGGAAGCGTGGCCTGATCACCCACGGCATGCCTTTATTGGCACTTTGGTTTGGTTTTGGTTTTGGTTTTGACTTGGTTTGAATTGCTTGACAAGACAGGTCTTGGGAACTTGCCTACTCCATTTGAGTGGAAGCATGGCCTGATCACACGTGTGCCTGTACCGGCACTTTGGTTTTTGTTTTGACTTGACTTGGATTGCTTGATACTTTGGTTTTGGTTTTGACCTGGCTTGGATTTCTGGATACTCTGATTTTGGTTTTGATTTTGGTTTGGTGTAAACTGCAAAAGTGTGTGTGTGCCCTTTTTACCTGTTCTTTGTTTTGTGGTGTGTGTGGTGTGAGCATGGTGTTTTGTCTCAAGAAGCATGGGTCAGGCACAAATAAGCCCACTACTAGGAACTATGTTGAAAAATTTCAAAAAAAGATTTAAGGAGACTATGGAGTACTATGACACCAGGAAAACTTAAAACTTTGTGTAAGATAGACTGGCCAGCATTAGAGGTAGGTTGGCCATTAGAAGGAAGCCTGGACAGGTCCCTTGTTTCAAAGGTATGGCACAAGGTAAACCAAGCCAGGGAACCCAGACCAGTTCCTGTACATAGACACTTGGTTACAGCTGGTTTTAGATCCCCCTCACACAGTGGTTGAGAGAACAGCAGCATAAGCAGCTGGCAGAGGCAAGGAAAGACCAGAGAGAGAGAGAAAGGAAAGAGACAGAGAGAGAGAGAGAGACAAGAGAGTCAGAGAGAGAGAGAGAGAAGAGAGGGAGAGAGAGGAAGAGACAGGCAAAGTCAAAGAGAGAGACAAAGTCAAAGAGAAATAAAGAGAGATACAAGTAGTTAAGAAAAAAAGTGTACCCTATTCTATAGCCATCATAAATTCTAATTTGGACAAAACAAGGTCTTATTAATAGCAAAGGATAATTAAAAACCCAAACTTACAAGGTTTTCAACAAAAGTAAAGTTTGCTAAAAGTTAACAGTGTAACATGTATTATAGTAACTTCTATTCTGTGGCCTTAGACAGTCTAGTCCACAGACATAAAAAAAAAGTTTGGAAAATAATGGTTATCATCTTCATTCTTGTCCTGAAATAAATTAACTGGTTGTTTAAAGAAAGAAATATTTGTAATAAGTCAGAAAGTTGAGGCATGTTGAAAAATTGTCTGCAAAAGTTGTAAAAGAGAAAAATGTTACAAAAAAGGAATTTATGCAAGAAATGTTGTATAGTTTAAAAGTAATTAGGCCTCCTAAATGTAAAACTAAAAAGAAAAAAACAGTTTATATGTAAGGTGTATAAGGAAAGTAAAATATACCTTTGGTAAAAAAAAATTATAAGGAGGCATAAGAATGTAATTTTTACCTACATTAAAAGGTTAAAAATATGTATATTTTGTTTTAAAGGTTTAATCAAGTTTTAAAATGTTAATTGGAAAGAAAATTCTGTGTGTAAACATTGGCTAAAGTTAAAGAGGTATCATCCAGTTTTTCTGTAAACTGGACATTAAAATAAAAGCATAGCAGGTTTTTCTTAAAGCACCAACCTGCTCTTTAGCAAAAATTATAAAAGGTTAAAAAGAGTCTATAAAATCTTACCTTATGGTCAAACATTAAAAATTGGATAAATATGTCTATAAGGTTTTATTAAAATTAGGTTTAACATTAATAACACACTAATATAAAGGTAAAATTTAGCTTATCTGGTATAAAATCATACAGAAGCATTGTTAAATGTAAAATGGTATTTGGCTTTCTTTGGTTTAAAACTAATAAAAATAGGTGCTAAAGGAAATTTCTCAGTAAAAGGCACTAAGGACTATAAAGTCCACTGCCAAGGTCCCCACATTTAAAACAAAAGGTCAATTTCTTAAAATTATATACTTGGTTTATCTTCCACTTTCCTTTCCTCAAAAACTAAAAGTCTTTTAGCACATGTACCACCCTAGAATTTCCAGTAAACCAGCACCAGCCTGAAGATCACGTTCTCATCAAAGGGTGGAAAGAAGAAAACTCGAGCCAGCCTGGGAAGGACCCTACCTTGTGCTGCTAACCACCAAGACTGCTGTTCATACAGCAAAAAGGATGGACTCATCACACCGAGTCAAGAAAGTGCCACCCCTCCAGAGTCATGGGCCATAGTCCCAGGGAAAACCCTACCAAACTAAAGCTAAGAAAAATTTAACTCTTTTCATCTATTCTATTACTCTTTCTTCTTTCCTCATTCTATTGCTGACCATCTAGTTATTAACATAACCAAGTCAATTTTGCCTAAAACTATTGCATTTAATGCTTGCCTTGTTATACCCTGTGGAGACTTGCCAAGTCAAAGACAGCTTTCTACTTCAGAAAAGTACTTCTGTCCCATTCCTCAATCTCAGACTGGACATTAGCAAAGTAGGACCATTTAATCCAGGGAGATTTCGATAAAGACCCCAGTGCCAACCAGGAGTCTTGCCCCCCGATGTAGAGCTTTCATGCCATAGTTGGTCCAAAGTTCTGTGGACCACTAAAGAGCAAGGATGGATTGCTCCAACTGGTTTTTGTAATTTCCTAAAATCATACATTCATTTTACTAGAGGATCATAGAAGTTAAAGACTTAAAACAAACTTTAGCAATTAAGACAGGATACCAAGATGCAAATGCCTGGTTAAAATGGATCAAATATTCCATCTGCACATTAAACAAAAGCAATTGTTATGCTTGTGCACATGGCAGGCCAGAGGCCCAGATTGTCCCCCTTCCACTAAGGTGGTCCTCCAGTCGACCAGGCATAGGCTGCATGGTAGCTCTTTTCCAGGATTCTACAGCCTGGAGTAATAAGTCATGCCAAGCTCTCTCTGCTATATCCCAAAGTCCGGCACCCTGCGGGTCAGCCCCCAAGGGCCATCCAGCTTCCATCTCCCAACACTAAGTTCACTTCATGTCTCTCACAACAGGGAGGAAACTTAGCATTCCTTGGAGACCTGAAGGGATGCAATGAGCTTAAGAATTTTCAAGAGCTTATCAATCAGTCAGCCCTTGTTCATCCCTGAGCGGATGTGTGGTGGTATTGTGGTGGACCTTTACTGGGCACTCTGCTGAATAACTGGAGTGGCACTTGTGCTTTAGTCCATTTGGCTATCCCTTTCACCCTGGCATTTCATCAACCAGAGGAGAAAAAATAAGACATCATAAAGCAAGAGAAGCCCCTTATGGGTCTTTCAACTCTCACATCTATTTAGATGCAATTGGAGCCCGCAAGGAATACCAGATCAATTTAAAGCTTGAAATCAAATAGCTACAGGATTTAAGTCAATATTTTAGTGGGTGACAGTTAATAAAAATGTAGATTAGATAAACTACATCTATTACAACCAACAGCAACAAGCTTTTCATGAGTTAAAGAAAACTCATGTCAGCCCCAGCCCTGGGGCTACCTGACCTGACAAAACCCTTTACACCCTATGTGTCAGAAAAAAAAAAATGGCAGTTGGAGTTTTAACCCAGACTGTAGGGCCCTGGCCAAGGCCAGTGGCCTATCTCTCAAAACAACTAGATGGGGTTTCCAAAGGCTGGCCCCCATGTCTAAGGGCCCTGACAGCAACAGCCCTGTTAACACAAGAAGCAGATAAGCTAACTCTTAGGCAAAACCTAAACATAAAGTCCGCCCATGCTGTGGTGACTTTAATAAATACCAAAGGACATCATTAGCTAACGAATGCTAGACTAACTAGATACCAAAGCTTGCTCTGTGAAAATCCCACATAACCATTGAAGTTTACAACACCCTAAACCCCGCCACCTTGCTCCTGGTATCAGAGAGCCCAGTTGAACATAACTGTGTAGAGGTATTGGACTCAGTTTATTCTAGTGGGCCCAACCTCTGAGACCATCCTTAAACATCAGTAGACTGGGAGCTGTACGTGGATGGAGCAGCACCAACCCCTGCAAAGTGACTCTGAAGAAGATGACAAGCCCTGCTCCAGTCACACCCGAAGCTGACTGGTCCACACATGGCTGAAGCATGAGAAAACTCATCACAGGACTCATTTTCCTTAAAATTTGGACTTGTACAGTAAGGACTTCAACTGACCTTCCTCAGACTGAGGGCTGTTCCCAGTGTATACATCAAGTCACTGAGGTAGGACAAAAGGTTGCTATAGTCCTATTATTTTACAGTTATTATAAGTGTACTGGAACTCTAAAAAGAACTTGTTTGTATAATGTTACTCTATACAAGGTATGTAGCCCAGGAAATGACCAACCTGATGTGTGTTATGACCCATCTGAGCCTCCCATGACCACAGTTTTTAAAATAAGATTAAGAACTGAAGACTGGTGGGGGCTCATAAATGATACAAGTAAAGTGTTAGCCAAAACAGAAAAAAAAGAGGTGCCCAAACAAGTCACCTTGAAATTTGATGCCTGTGCTGTCATTAATAGTAATAAGTTAAAAATAGGATGTGGTTCTCTTAATTAGGAAAGAGGCTATATGGCAGAAAATAAGTACATTTATCATAAATTAGGACTGTATTAAAAAAAATGTGGATACTGGTCTTGTGTCATTTAGGCTACTTGGATAAAAATGAAAAATCCTGTCCACCTTCAGCAAGGGAAAAGTGGCCTTTCCTGTACCAGTGGTCAGTGTAACCCCTTAGAACTAGTAATAACCAACCCCCTTAATCCTCACTAGAAAAAAGGGGAACATATAACCCTAGATGTGGATACAGCTAGATTGGATCTTCAAATAAATATCACGGTTTGAGGAAAAGTTTATAAACAGTCTCCTGAGCCAGTATTTCAAACCTTCTATGATGAACTGAATGTGCCAGTACCAGAAATTCCAGGAAAAACAAGAAATTTGTTTTGCAATTAGCCAAGCATATAGCCCAGTCTCTCAATGTCACTTCATGTTATGTATCAGCACAAGTGTACTATATGAATCATTATCAACCTATTGCACTGGAAGACATAAGTAGCAAAAATAAGAGTGAGAACTCCCACTAATAAAAGTGAGAGTCTCAAAGGGGGAAATGAGAGAAGAGACAGACCCTCTCATATTGTTTTATACTCAGAAAAGAAGAAGCGAAGCTAAAGGCAGGTAGCCAGGTAGACCGCAAACCAAGGAACCAGACCTGAAACCAGGCCTGGGCCTGCCTGACCTAAGCCTGGTAGTTAAAGATTGACTCCTGACCTAACCGGTTATGTTATCTATCTATTCCAGACATTGTATGGAAAGGCATTGTAAAAATCCCTGTCCTGTTCTGTTTTGTTCTGATTACTGGTGCATGCAGCCCCCAGTCACATACCCCCTGATTGCTCAAATTGATCCCGACCCTCTCACGTGGACCCCCTTAGAGTTGTGAGCCCTTAAAAGGGACAGAAATTGCTCACTCAGGGAGCTCGGCTCTTGAGACAGGTGTCTTGCCGATGCTCCTGGCTGAATAAACCTCTTCCTTCTTTAACTCAGTGTCTGAGGAGTTTCGTCTGCGGTGTGTCCTGCTACAATGGGAATGAGTTTGGAGGGTAGAGGGAGACCAAGTTATGTAAGGATTGAATTTTCAAAGTGAAAAAATGCAAAGCAAAGAAGTGCAGTGCCTTTAGGAACAATATTGTGAGTTGTTAGTAAAAGTAGATGTTTGGCTGGGCATGGTGGCTCACGTCTGTAATCCCAGCACTTTGGGAGGCCAAGGCAGGTGGATCACAAGGTCAGGAGATCAAGACCATCCTGGCTAACATGGTGAAACCCCATCTCTACTAAAAATACAAAAAAAAAACAAAACAAAAATAGCCAGGCATGGTGACAGGAGCCTGTAGTCCCTGCTACTCGGTAGGCTCAGGCAGGAGAGTGGCATGAGCCCGGGAGGCAGAGCTTGCAGCGAGCCAAGATTGCGCCACTGCACTCCAACCTGAGTGACACACTGAGACTCTGTCTCAAAAAAAAAAAAAAAAAAGCAGATGTTCATGTGGTATGGTATAAGAAGTACTCAATTGGGAAATGAGACCTGAAGGTCTAGTTTTACCCAATTCTGTAACTAAACAGCTGTGTAATTTTTTGTTAAGTCAAAAAAGTATTCCACCAATAAGGGTCACTTAATTTCATTTTTAAAATCTGAAGATTTGACTTGGCTTTAAGGGTTTATTCTAGCTCTAATTTCTACATGACATTTTGAGAAGACTCTATATGCTTTCCCACTTCCCCACCACTCACACAAAGTAAAACACACACACACACACACACACACACACACACACACACACCTCCCTTCTTGGCTTCCCAGGGCTTATAGTATCACTGTTGGGAGAGTCAGCCCTTTGGTCTCAAAGAGTTTTTCTGCCTTCTAGAGTTTACTATGTGGGCCTACTCTTTCAGAGTCCCAGTGTCTCCATCTATAAAATGTGAATCTTGAGTTTAATCTCACCAATTTCCAAAATTCTACGTTTGTGGATCTTTAATTAAAAAACAAATGTCTCTGAAAAAGAAATGCACTTAAGCTGCTATAAGTTACTTCTCTAATCCCTTTCAAACCAGAAAAGCCTTACAAAGGTCTGCTCTAAATGGATCACATGAAAATGTCCCCCAAAATAGGAATAACCCCCCAAGACAGGACAAATATACCATAGAGTAATAAATTCAAATTACTTGGACTTTAGAAGTTTGCCTTTAGTTATACTTAAGCACACATATTTGATTCTTCCCTATAGATAAGGGAAGAAGCAATTCAAACCCCTTTTAGGAAAAATGGGGAAAATTATCCTTTTTCTTTTTCTATCACAGTCTCTGCTTGCCTGACAAAAGAAAAGTGGATGTAAAATGGAGCCTGTAATGAGCCAAATTGTGGTTTCCCAAAAGACATGTCCATATCTTAATCCACATAACCTCTGAATATGACAAAAGACTACATATTATCTCGTGATGAAAGATATGATTAGGTTAAGGAACTTGAGAGGAGAATCTTATCCTGGATTGCCTGGGTTGACCCTAAATACAATCATGTATACTTATAAGATAGTGGCAGAAAGATATTTAAAACAGAAGAGAAAAAGGAAGCAATGTAAACATGAAGGCACATATTGGAGTGATGTGATCAAAAGCCAAGTAATGCCTGGAACCAAGAGAAACTGGAAGAGACCAGGAGCAAATTTTCCCTGAGAGCATCTATAAGGAGTAGTCTTACTAATACCTTGATTTTGAACTTCTGACTTCCAGAACTATGAGAATATAAATGTATGTTTTGTTAAGCCACCAAGTTTATCATAATTTGTCATGGCAGCCACAGCAAATGAATACAGAGCCTTTACAAGGGCCCTTCCAACCAAGTCTAAACTGATCACCACCTTTGATCATTTCCATAAAATGTTTAGTAAAAAAGAAATCACTCTTAGAGCAGTGTCAGCAAAATGGCAAAGTAGGCAGCTTCAAGGGCCCTTCCCTTCACAAAAACATCAAAAATTAATCAAAACCTGTTAGAATCAACTTGATCAGAGCTCTGGAGAACAAAGGTTTCCAGCAGCCAAGTAAATGCTGAATCAAGAAAAGTGCAACTTAAAGGCAATAGGAAAGCTTTGTGACATTTTTACTTGTCTTTTGCCTCACCCCCCTGCCAGCTCAATGACAATCTTAAAAATGGAGGCTCATGTTACCAGTGTGGAACTTTGATGCCTTGTTCTGGAGGGAACAAAAACAATCCTATTTGCAAAGAACTTTGTTTGTTCTAACCTGTTTGGAGCATACCTGAAGGACTGATGCAAAGCACTTGTCTATATTTTGCTTAATTCGGAACTTACTCAGATCTGAAAAGTGATGGGTACTCCTCAAAAACATTGTGACATTAACAAATAACTGAAGCTGCCCGGAGCAAACATTTATGGTTGACACATAACAATAGAATGACAAAAGCCTGGAAAGAAAAACATGGAAGAGAGCTTCTTTGGGAAATTAGGGCATTTAAAATTGCTTGTGTGTACTGGGAAATTTAAAAAGTGACACAAATGATCAAGGGAAGATTCAAGTTCATAAAAGACTTAAGAAGATGTTAAGTTTTCACTTCTGGCTAACCTCTAGGCTCAATGCAAGCAGAGAGTGAAGACTAAGCCAAGGTTGCTGTAATCTTTCTTCACAAGGAAGCAGACTTCAGTCCACTCCTGTTTTCCAACACTAAGCTCTACTTTATAATTTTAGTTCCTAGCATTCAAGCACTGCTGTAATACAGAGCCAAACTCTAAAGACTAAGAGAGGGGTTTTTTCTTCATCTTTCTCCCTTTCTCACTCCTTCTCTCTCTCTCTCTCTCTCTCTCTCTTATTTTCTTTCTTTCTCTCTTTCCCCTTTCTTCCCCAGTCGTCTTCTGTTCAAAGAAACCTCTGTCAGAACTCTAGCAGACACACTTAAAGGAACAGAGACTTCCTAGATCACATATGACAGATAAATGTAGACTTTACAAAAATAGTTTTAAAAAGTATCAAACAAACAGTTACAGTGACTGCATGCAACATAAACTGAGAAGAGGAATAAGAATCAGACTTCCAGAGTTACTACGCTGTAATATTCAAAATGTTCAGTTTTCAACAAAATTGCCAAATAATGGAAGCATAAACAAGGAAGTATGACCCATTGAAAGAACAAATTAACAGACACTGTCCCTGAAGCAGCACAGACATAGGACATAATAAACAAGAATTTTAAATCCACTATCTTAAATTTACTCAAGGAGAAAAGAAAATCACAGAAAAAAATCTAAAGGAAAGACAGAATTATACATGAACAAATCGAGAGTAACAATAAAGAATAGAGATTTACAAACGAACCAATCAGAAATTCTGGAGTTGAGAAGTACAATAACTAAAATGAAAAAGAATGTGAACCGGAAGATAGGTCTTTTGACATTATCTAGTCTATGGAACTGGTCATTATCTAGTCTATGAAATGATAGTATCCAGTCTATATATTGACATTATCCAGTCTACAGAATATAAAAGAATGAAGAAGAAAATGAACAGAACCTGAGGGTCCTATGACATATCATGAAGTTTAACAACATACACATTATGGGAATACCAAAAGGAGAAAATAGAGCAAAACAACGAAAAAGAATATTTGAATAAATGTCCATCAGTGACAGATTGGATTAAGAAAATGTGGCACATATACACCATGGAATACTATGCAGCCATAAAAAAGGATGAGTTTGTGTCCTTCGTAGGGACATGGATGCAGCTGGAAACCATCATTCTTAGCAAACTATCACAAGAACAGAAAACCAAACACCGCATGTTCTCACTCATAGGTGGGAACTGAACAATGAGATCACTTGGACTCGGGAAGGAACATCACACACCGGGCCTATCATGGGAGGGGGAGGGGAGGGATTGCATTGGGAGTTATACCTTATGTAAATGACGGGTTGATGGGTGCAGCATGCCAACATGGCACAAGTATACATATAATAAACCTGCGTTGTGCACATGTACCCTACAACTTGAAGTTTAATAATAATAAATAAATTTAAAAAAAAATAATGGCAAAAAGGTCTCAATTTTAATCGTAGACATGAATATATCTGTGAAGCTCAATGAATTTCAAGTAGGAGAAAGTCAAAGAGGTCCACATTGAAACACATTATAATGAAACTATTGAATGTCAATGGCTAATAGAGAATCTTGAAAGTAGCAAGATAGAAGCAACTTGTCACAACTAAGAGATCCTCAATAAAATGAATAGCAGATTCCTCATTGAAAACCATGGAGGCCAGAAAGGAGTGGAATGACACTTTCAAACTGTTGAAAGAAACAAAACCTGTCAAAAATTGGCCCCAGGATGTTGAGCTGGTAGTCCTTCTTTTTCTATTGTGACAAAATATACATAACATAAAATGTATTATTTAAACTATTTAAAATTTATTTTTATTTTTAATTAATATGGGTACATAATAGGTGTATATATTCACAGGGTACATGAGATGTTATAATACAGGCATACAATGTGTCATATTCATATCGATAATTGGGGCATCCATCCCCTCAAGCATTTAACAGTTCTCTGTGTTAAGAATCTTGCAATTTCATGTTTTTAGATATTTTAAAATACACAATAAAGGCAGAGTGCAGTGGCTCACGCGTGTAATCCCAGCACTTTGGCAGGCCTAGGCGGGCGGATCACAAGGTCAGGAGATCAAGACTATCCTGGCTAACATGGTGAAACCCCGTCTCTACTAAAAATACAAAAAAATTAGCCAGGCATGGTGGCGGGTGCCTGTAGTCCCAGCTACTCGGGAGGCTGAGGCAGGAGAATGGCATGAAACTGGGAGGTGGAGCTTGCAGTGAGCTGAGATCACGCCACTGCACTCCAGCCTGGTTGACAGATCGAGACTCCATATAAAAAAAAATTGTGTATATATATATATATATTTATGTAAAATAAATTATTGTTGACTACAGTCATCCTGTTGTGCTATCAAATACTAGATATAGGTCATTCTGTTGACCTATATTTTTGCACACATTATCAATCAATATATGTCCCCCTCTCTCTAATACGCATCTCCACCCTGCCCAGTACCTTTTCTAGCTTCTGATAACAATTATTCTACTATGTGCATGAGTTCAATTGTTTTAATGTTTAATTCCCACATATGAGTGAGAATATGTGAAGTTTTTCTTTCTCTGCCTGGCTTATTTCACTTAACATAATTGCCTCCAATTCCATCCATGTTGTTGCAAATGACAGGATTTTATTGCTGTTTTATAACTGAATAATATTCCCTTGTGTGTATGTATCACATTTTCCTTATCCATTCATCTGCTGATGGACACTTAGGTAGCTTCCAAATCATGGCTATTGTGAATAGTACTGCAATAAACTATGGGAGTAATAATAAACTATGGGAGTACAGTTACCTCTTCAATATCGTTATTTCCTTTCTTTCAGATATATACCTAGGAGTGAGATGGCTTCATCAATTTTATAATAGGTCCATTTTTTGTTTTTTTAGGAACCTCCATACAGTTCTCCATAGTAACTAGATTAATTTACATTCTCAACAGTGTACAAAGGTTCCCCTTTCTCCACATCCTCACCAACATTCATTATCGCCTGTCTTTTGGATAAAAGTTGTTTTTACTGGGGTGAGATGACATCTTATTGTAGTTTTGATTTGCACTTATCAGATGATTAATGATGTTGAGCATTTTTCCATATACTTGCTGGCAATTTGTATGTCTTCTTTTTAGAAATGTCTATTCAGGTCTTTTGCCTGTTTTTAAATTGGATTATTTATTTTTTTCTGTCAAGTTGTTTGAGCTCCTGTTAATTTCTGGTTCCTAATCCCTTGTCAGATGGTTAGATTGCAAATATTTTCTTCCAATCTGTGGGTGAGCTCTTCACTTTTTTCATTATTTTCTTTGCTGTGTAGAAGTTTTTTAGCTTGAAGTGATCCCAATTGTTGATTTTTGCTTTTGTTGCCTGTGTGTTTGAGGTCTTACTCAAGAAATTGCTGTCCAGATAAATATTCTGGAGAGTTTTCTCAATGTTTCATGTCTTAGATTTAAGTCTTTAATCCATTTTGGTTTCATTTCTGTATATGGTGAAAGACAAGAGTCTAGTTTCATTCTTCTGCATATGGGTATTCAGTTTTTCCAGTACAACTTACTGAAGAGACTATTCTTTCCCCAGTGTATGTTCTTGGCATCTTTGTCAAAAAGGAGTTTTCTGTAGATGTGTGAATTTATTTCTGGATTCTCTGTTCTGTTTTATTGGTCTATGTGTATGCTTTCATGACAGTACCATTCGGTTTTCATTGCTATACCTCTGTAGTATAATTTAAAGTCGTCAGTTAATGTGCTTTATCTAGTTTTGTTCTTTTTGCTTAGGGTAGCTTTGGCTATTCTGGGTCTGTTGTTCCATATAAATTTTAGAATTACTTTTTGTATTTCTGTGAGGAATGTAATTGGGATTTTCATAGGAATTGCATTGAATCTGCAGATTTCTTTAGGTAGTATGGACATTTAAACAACATTGATTTTTTCAATCTATGAACATGGAGTGTATTTCCATTTTTTTGATGTCTTCAATATCTTTCACCAATGTTTCACAGTTTTTATTATAGAGATCTTTCACTTCTTTGGTTAATTCTTAGACATTTAATGTTATGTGTGGCCATCATAAATGGGATTAGTCTTTTATTTCTTTTTCAGCTGGTTGATTCTTGGCATATAGAAATGCTACTGATTTTTGTATGTTGATTTTGTGGCCTACAACATTACCAAATTTGTTTATCAGTTCAAATAATTTTTTGGTGAAGCATTTAGGTTTACCTAGATATAAGTTTACATTTCTAAAAGTAAAGATAATTTGACTTCTTCCTTTCCAATTTGGATGCATTTTACTTATTTCTCTTGTCTAATTGCTCTAGCTAGGAATTTTAGTACTATGTGGAATAACAGTTGTGTAAGTAGGCATCCTTTTCTTCTTTCAGGTCTTAGGGGGAAGGCTTTCAGCTTTTCTCCATTCAGTTTGATACTAGCTATAGGTCTGTCACTTATGGCATTTATCATGATGAGCTCTATTCTTTCTATATCCAGTTTTTGAGAGTAGTTATTAATGGATGTCAAATTTTATCAAATGCTTTTTCAGCCATCTGTTGAAATGATTATATGGTTTTGGTCTTTTATTCTTATTTGGTCCTCAATTGATGTGATGTATCACATTGATTGTTTGTGTATGTTGAACCATCCTTGTATCCCTTGTCATAATGAATAATCTTTTTAATGTATTGTTGAATATGACTTGTTAGTATTTTGTTGAGCATATTTGCATCAATACTCATTAGGAATATTGGCCTGTGCTTTGGTTTGCTTGCGTGTTTGTCTGATTTTGGTATCAGAGTAATATTTGCCTTTCAGAGCCATTTTGGAATTATTCCTTTCTCCTTAATGCTTCATAATAGTTTGAATAAGATTGGCATTAGTTCTTTAACAGTTTGATGGAATTCATCAGTGAAGTCATTGGGACCTGGGCTTTTCTTTGATATACTTTTTATTATGGATTCAATATTGTTACTTGTTATTGATCTACTCAGGCTTTGAATTTCTTCATGGTTCAATCTTGGTAAGTTATATGTCTTGGAATATATCCATTTCTTCTAAGTTTTCCAATTTATTGCCATGTAGTTGATCATAGTAGTCTCCAATGATCCTTGGAATTTCTGTGGTATCAGTTTTAAAGTTTCCTTTTTCATCTCTGATTTAATTTATCTGGGTCTTCTCTATTTTCTTAGTCTGGCTAAGGGTCTGTCAATTTTATTTATCTCTTCAAAAAATAACCTTTTATTTTGTTGACTGTGTTTTTAAAATTTTTATTTCTTTTTGTTCTGATCTTTATTTTTCTTCTATTAATCTTGGGTTTGGTTTGCTCTTGCTTTCCTAATTTTTTAAGACGCATAAGTAGGCTTTTTATTTGAAGATTTTCTACTTTTTTGACATAGTTGCTTATTGTCACTAGTTTTCCTCTTAGTACAACTTTCACTGTATCTCACAGGTTTTGGTATATTTTGTTTCCATTATCACTTGTTTCAAGAAATTTTTAAATTTCCTTTTAAATTTTTTCATTGATCCACTGGTCTTTCAGGAGCATATTGTTTAATTTTCATGTGTTTTGATAGTTTCCAAAGTTCTTTCTGTTATTGATTTTTTAGTTTCATTCCACTGTGGTCAGATAATATACTTGATATAATTTACATGTTTTTGAATTTTATAAAACTTGTTTTGTGTCTTAACATAAGGTCTATCCTTGAAAATGATCCATGTGCTTAGGAGAAGAATGTAGATTTTGCAGCTATTAGATGAAATGTTCTGTAAATATGCATTGGGTCTATTAGATTTGTAGTGCAGATTGAGTCCAATTTTTTGTTGATTTTCTGTCTGCATGTTCTGTCCAATGGTGAGTGTGAAAAATGGTGGTCTCTGGGTACTGTATTGAGGTCTGTCTCTCTCTCTTTTGTTCTAATAATATTTGCTTTATGTATCTGGGTACTCCAGTGTTGAGCACATATATTTATGATTGTTTTATCCTTTTGCTACATTGACCTTTGTATCATTTTATAATGCCCATCTTTGTCACTTTATAGTTTTTGTCCTAAAGTCTATTTTATCTGATATAAGTAGTTAGTCTTGCTCTTTTTTGGTTTCCACTTGCATGGAATGTCTTTTTTTATCCTTTTATTTTCAGCCTGTGTATGTCTTTATAGGTGAAGTGAGTGTCTTGTGGGCATCATATACTTGGGTCTTGTTTTTTTAATTCATTCAGTCACTCTTGGTCTTTTGATTGGAGATTTTAGTTTACTTAAATTTACTGGTAACAATAATTAAACAGAAAAAATGGAGAATACTCTAAAACTGTTTTTGTAGTGTGTCCATCACTCATATCTTTAGTAGGAAGACAGAAAGAAAAACCTATCAAAAATAATAGCTACACCAACTTTTTAAGAGTCAGGTAGTATAAAAAGATATAAATAGAAACAATAAAAAGTTCAAAAATGGGGAAGGGATGGAGTTAAAGTGTAATTTAATGCAATTATTGATAAGTTAGGACATACTACTGCCATTTTGTTACTTGATTTCTGGTGTTCTGTGGTCCTCTCTGTCTTCCCTCTTATCTTCTTTTGTGTAAAAGTGATTTTTCTGGCTGGGTGCGGTGGCTCACGCCTGTAATCCCAGCACTTTGGGAGGCCGAGGCAGGAGGATCGTGAGGTCAGGAGATCAAGACCATCCTAACATGTGAAACTCCATCTCTACTAAAAATACAAAAAAATTAACTGGGTGTGGTGGCTGGCGCCTGTAGTCCCAGCTACTCCAGAGGCTGAGGTAGGAGAATGGCGTGAACCCGGGAGGTGGAGCTTGCAGTGAGCCGAGATTGCACCACTGCACTCCAGCCTGGGTTACAGATTGAGACTCCATCTCAAAAAGAAAAAAACGAGAAACAAAAAACAAAAAAACAAAAAAACAGTGATTTTTCCCCCAGTAATGTGTTTTAATTTCTTGCTTTTTATTTTTTGTGTATCCGTTGTAGGTTTCATTTGATGTAACCATAAGGCTTACAAATAACCTCTTATAACCAATTATTTTGGACTGATGACAACTCAACTCTGTTACAAAAATCAACCAAATAAGCAAAGAGAAATCTAATAAATACTTTAGATTTTAACTCCATTACCTCCCCATATTAGAACTTTGTATTGTATTAATTTATATTGTTTCATACTATCTCAGAAAAGGTTGGTGTAGTTATTATTTTTGATAAGTTCTTCTTTTTGTCTTCCTACTAAAGATATAGGTGATTTTCACACTACAATTACAGTGTTAGTGTTAGAGTATTCCACGTTTGTCTGTGCACTTACTGTTACCGGTGAGTTTTGTACCTTCAGATGATTTCTTATTGCTTATTAACATCCTTTTCTTTCAGATTGCAGGACTCCCTTTAGCATTTCTTGTAGGGCAGGTCTTGTGTTGATAAAATTCCTCAGCTTTAATTTGCCTGGGAAAGTGTTTATTTCTCCATGATGTTTGCAGAATATTTTCACTGATTATGATATTCTAGATTGGGAGGTTTTTTTTCTTCAGCACTGTGAGTATATCATGCTACTCTCTCCCTGGCCTATAGGATTATCCCTGAAAAGTATACTGCCAGATATATTGGAACTCTTTTACATGTTTTTTTTTTTTTTTTTAATCTTGCTGCTTTTAGGATCCCTTCTTTATCCTTGACCTTTGCAAGTTTGATTATTAAATGCCTTAAGGTAGTCTTATTTGAGTTAAATCTTCTTGGTATTCTCTAAGCTTCTTATATATGAAATATTGATATCATTCTGTCTGTTAGAAAGTTCTCTGTTAATTTTTTTTTTTAGTGAATTTTCTACCCCAATCTTTCTCTATCTTTTCTTTAAGGTCAATAACTCTTAGATTTTTCCCTTTTGAAGATATTTTCTTAAAGGCATGCTTTATTCCTTTTTTATTCATTTTTCTCTTCTGCGTATTTTCATATAGCCTGCTTCAAACTCACTAATTATTTTTTCTGCTTGATCAATTCTGTCATTGAAACGCTCTGTTGAATTTTTTGGTTTGTCAATTCAGTCTTTGAACTTCAATATTTCTGCTTAATTTTTAATTATTTCATCTGTTAAATTTCTCATATAGGATTCTGAATTCATTCTCTGTGTTTTCTTGAAGTTTCTTGAGCTTCCTCAAAACAGCTGTTTTTGAATTCTCCATCTGAAAAGTCACATATCTCTGTAACTCCAGGATTGGTTACAGTGCCTTATTTAGTTCATTTGGTGATGTCATGTTTTCCTTGATGTTTGCCAATGACTGAGCATTGAAGAGTTAGATATTTATTTTAATCTTCACAGTCTGGGCTTGTTTGTACCCATTCTTTTTGAGAAGGTTTTCCAAGTATTGTTAAAAAATTAGGTGTTTTGATCTAAGTTTTTGGTTACTGTAGTCATTCTGCACTAGGGGAAGCCCCAAGCCTAGTAATGAGGCTACTCTTGCAGACTCTTACCACCAGGCAGAGTTTCTCGTTCTCTTTTTCCATGCTTCCTCAAATAGAAGGAGTCTCTGTCTCCATGCTAGGTTGCCTGTAGCTGGGAGAGAGGTAATGCAAGCACTCCCATGGGCACCACAGTTGGGACTATGTTGAGATACACATTAAGCCAGCACACTATTGAGTTTCACCCAAGGCCTGTGGTTAGTATTGCTTGACTACCACTGACGTTTATTTCAGGGCCCTAGGTCACTTTAATCAGTAGATGGTGAATCCTGCCAGTACCAGGTACTTCTCTCCAGCACAACAGGTTTCTTTCTGAGTCAGGGTCAGTCTAGAAATGTCATTCAGGAGGAAGGGGCTAGAATCCGGGGATTCATGTATCTGCTTAGTGCTTTATTTTACAGTGGCTGAGCAGGTATCCAAGTTACAAAATTATCATTACTCTTTCCTCTCCTTTCCAAAAGTGGAAGGAGTCTCTCTCTGAGTTGCACTGGCTGGATTTGGGATAGAGGTGATGTCAGCATTCCTTTGGCCATGATAGCTGTTGTCACACTGAGTCACATGCATCCCAAGTTCGCTGACTCTAAGCCCAGTTCAGCATCCAGAGCTGACAATGTCTGAAGTTCTTGTGGCCTGACTGCTTTTCCAGTTTTTCAGGACCTCAGATCATTTTAGTTAGCCAGTGGTGGAGCTATACAGAACTCAGGTTTATACCACTAAGGTAGAGGATTGCCCTCTGGCCAGAGATAATTTACATGTTTCCACCATGGTCACCAACAAAATTCTGTTCTGTGTTGTGTTCCACTGCTGCTTACTGTGGAAGCAAATGTTGTGCTTCCACTGTTGCTTACAGTGGAAGCCTTATACTATAGTTAGAATTTGGGTAGTGTGATGCCTCCAGCTTTGTCCCCCTCTCCCCCCACCCCGTTTAGGATTGCTTTGGCTATTTTGACTCTCTTCTGGTTTTGTATGAATTTTAGAATAATTTATCTAATTCTGTGCAGAATGACATTGGTAGTTTGACAGAAATAGTTTTGAATCTGCAATGCCTTGGAGTGCATGGCCATTTTAATGATATTTATTATTTTAATTCATGAGCATAGAATGATTTCCCCTTTATTTGTGTTGCCTCTGATTTCTTTCAGGAGTGTTTTGAGTTCTCTTTGTAGAGATCTTTCATCTCTTGGGTTAGCTGTAATCTTAAGTATTTCATTTTCTTTGGGGTTAATGTAAATTGGATTGTGCATTTGATTAGAGTCTCAGCCTGGATGTTATTGGTGTATAGAAATGCTACTAATTTTTGTACATTGTTTAGTATCCTGAAACCTTTCTAAAATCGTTTTACCAAATCTAGTAGCCTTTTGACAAAGTTCTTAGGGTTTTCTAAGTATAGAATCATATTGTCAGTGAAGAGACATATTTTGACTTCTTTTTTTTCTACTCAGCTGCCTTTTATTTCTTTCTCTTGCCTGATTGCTCTGGCTAGGACTTCCAGTAATATTTTGAATAGGAGTGGTGAGAGTGGGCATCCTTGACCTGTTTCTGTTCTCAAGGGAAATGATTCCAGTTTGACCAATTTAGTATGATGTTGGCTGTGGGGCTGTCATAGATGGCTGTTATTATTTTGAGCTATGTTCCTTCAATGCCTAGTATGTTGAGGGTTTTTTTAATCGTAAAAGGATGTTGGATTTCACTGAAAGCTTTTGCTTCATGTATTAAGATGTTAATATCATTTTGCTTTTAATTCTCTGCGGTGAATCACAATTGTTATTTTGTGTGTGTTGAACAAGTCCTGCATCTTGGGAATAAAGCATACTTGATCATGATGAATTAACTTTTTGATGTTCAGGTGAATTCAGCTTACCAGTATTTTGTTGGAAATTTTTGCAACTATGTTAATCAGAGATATTGGCTTGAAGTTTTCTTTTGTAATCGTGTTTCTGCCAGATTTTGGTAGTAGGATTATGCTGGCTTCATAGAGTGAGTTAAGGAAGAGTCCTTCCTCCTCAATTTTTTAGAATAGTTTTAGTAGGATTGTACCAGTTCTTTTTTATACATCTGGTAGAATTCAGCTATGAATCCACCTAGTCCAGGGCTTTTTTGGTTGTTTATTTTTTATTACTGATTCAATTCAGAGCTCAAAATTGGTGTATTCAGGGTTTCAATCTCTTTTGATTCAATGTTGAGAGATTGTGTGATTCCAACAATTTCTCTGTTTTATTTGGATTTTCTAATTTCTGTGCATAGGGTTGTCCATAGTATTCTCTGAAGATTTTTGTATTACTGTAGGGTCAGTTGTAATGTCATCTATGTCAGTTCTGATTATACATATTTGGATCTTTTTTTTTTCCTTATCAGTCTCACTAGTGGTATGTCAATCTTGTTTATTTGACAAAGTAAGTCTTGCTTTCATTGATTCTTTGTGTGAATTTTTGCACTTCAATTTTATTAAGTTCTTATCTAATTTGAGTTATTTATTTTCTTCTGCTAGCTTTGAGGTTGCTTTGTTCTTTCTCTTCTAGTTCCTTTAGATGCAACGTTAGGTTGTTAATTTCAGATCCTTCTAACTACTTGATGAAGGCATTTAGGGGTATAAACTTTCCTCTTAGCACTCTTAATTTTTCATTTAGCTTCATCCTAGAGATTTTTGTCAATTGTTTCCCTATTTTTATTAATTTCAAAGGATTATTTGACTCTGTCTTAACTTTTGTGCTTGCCCACGAGTTATTCAGGAGCAAGTTGTTTAATTTCCATGTATTTCTATACTTTTGAGAGATCTTCTTGATATTGATTTCTGTGTTTATTGCATTATCATTTACTAGTGTACTTGTTATAATTTCAACTTTTTTTGAGTTTATTGAGACTTGCTTTATGACCAAGCATGTGGCCAATCCTAGAGTGTGCTCCATGTGTAGAAGAGAAAAATGTATATTTTGTGGTTGTTTGGTAGAGTGTTCTATAAATGTCTATAGGTCTAATTTGTCAAGTGTTGAGCTTAAGTCTAAAGTTTCTTTGTTAGTTTTCTGCCTCAGTTATCTGTCTAATGCTGTCAGTATGGTGTTGAAGTCTCCCACTATTCTTGTGTTGTTAAGTCTTTTCATATGCTAAGAAGAACTTCAATGCTTCAATGTAGAGTTTCACATATTTATTTTAGTGTTGTTGTTGATCATTGTAATCAAATCGCTTGAGGTGCCCAGCTAATCAAAAAATTGTGACAAGACCACTTGCACCTGAAAATTATTATATGTTTAAATCAATATATACTGTTTGATTACGTATGTATGGGGTTTTTAGTGAAATCTAGTTGCCTGAGTTATCTGTCACAGAAGTTGGACCAGAACTTAAAAGTTAATACAAGCACTTTCACTGGTCAAACAAAGAGAGATCATGATGGTTTTTTGTTAATGCTTCCATTTTAACAAACTTTTTACTTGGGCGTTTAGGGTTATCTATTTTTCTTTCAAAAGTCTTAGACAGATAAAAAGCTCATGATCAGCAACTGAGCCTAGAAGGTTTTGAAAAAAACCTCTAATCTATCCCTGGATAGACGATGATGGTAACCTAAGAATAGATCAGAATTCGAAGTCTTTCTAGGACTTTATCGACAAAAGGTCAGTTGTGTTCGAATCGAAAAAAACGCTCTAATTGAAGTCCAGCTTTTAGTCCTTCACAAGTATTTAAAAGGTTAAAACAGTATACGTTAGCATGGATTGAACCTGCTCAGCAGCTGCGCTGTTTTTAGTCGCAGACTTTCATTTAGCTCTTTAAATGTTACATTCACATGAAGAATGAATGGACAGGACTCTTGCTAAAATCCTGTTGTAATTACCATTTGTCACTCCTAAAGAACTGGTTATTGTTAAGTCACTCCAGGCTTTCGGTACAATTCAGCTGGCTATGGGAAAATCACTGTAGGATCTTAGTCAACAACGATTGTGTTGGTCTAGGCGGTATTTTTAGAAACCATTCAAAAAAGAAACAATTAACAGAGTTCTTTGTTTGTTTTGTGGACTACGGGTCAGAAACTGGTTCAAGATTAAATTTCCAACTGGGGAGAGAGAGATAGGGTGGCCCACTTAAGAGAAACACAATTTTCCACTAAAACATGAAAATTTGGACCCTGGCAGTAGTTTTACTGTAGTTAAAAACATAAGATATCCTGAATTTTGAACTTACGGGTTACGCATGGTTTGGGAGGCCAACATAGGTTTGGAATGAATACAATAGTAACTTATTGGTCATGGACGTTCGGATTTGCCCCTTTAAAAGACGCAGTCCCCACCCATCTGTAGGGTCTGTCAATTCACTCTGGGGTAACCGTCACCTTAGTTTGTTGGTGACAGAGTTGAAACTCTGGGCTTGACAGTAAGTTGGCTAAGCAGTGAAATGGCTATGAATTCTTTGAGTGGTCAGTGTGCTCCCACTCCAATTTTGACGCACCTAAGGGTCTCCATCTAAAATTCAATTTAGTAAGATTTAACCCAAATAGCTATAAGTGAGAAGGATTAGCTGGTATAGTGTTGTTTTACACCTGCATTAAACTTGTTGTACACTTATTATAGTCAGAGTTATAGCTGTATTTCCGCCAGTTCATGAGGTATCCAAATCTTTTACCCATTAGATGTCCTGTTGAAACAGAGACTGATCTTTAAAAGGAATCCTTCACCATTTGTCCTATTCCTACAGCATAGAAATGCTATCAAAACTGGGAGGTAGAACTAATTTTAAAAGCAGGTTGTCTTCTGCCAAAAGCATGACTGTCCGACTCAGGATTTCACATTTTGCTGGGTATGGGACTGGTAGCAAACATACCTTGTACTTTCTGTAACATTTTAGAGATGGCTGGCCACCTGGGAGGGTCATCATTATTGGTGAGTGGACTCGGCTCACTGAGTCAATGGGACCAGCTGTATGTTTTATGTGCATTTGCCTTGTTCAACTTGGAGGATCTTCTTCTAACAAGACTTTCTGTCGTATGCATCCATTGGTAATAAATAAATCTTCAAAGTCACGACACATGTGGCTGGTTTCCCTTTCAGAAACATTTTATGAGGAATGCTTTCGTATCCGTTTAACCTTAGCTTCTGAGACCAGAAGACCTTTCTTCTGAATACAGGGTACAATGCGCTTCATAGCTGGGTGTGTTAGGAAATTTGATCGCATTTTATGCCCTTTCAGGGGTCTGATAAAGTCCACTACTTTTCACATTTCTTTTTTTTTTTTTGAATAAACTCGCTACCATTTCTTCGCTGGACACTGGGGCACTTCAGCTCAAAATTTGGGAATACCATCATTCCGGTGCAGCCTAATTTTAAGACCTTTCTTTTCGACTAAGGGAGCTATTATTTGGCTCCCAAACTGATTGCCATCCCTATATTGGCAGGAGGCCTCCTCAAAATTCGCTTCGGTTGTTTTCATGTCAGCAGCTGGAATCCATTACGTTGAGGTGAATATTTCATCTCCTAGGTTTAGGTGTTATAGAATGGTTCCCGCTGACATGACTCCCAGAACTACCAGGAATGTGTGCGGTCACAGCCAATCTAAGGACTTTTTCCGCCTTTCACCTTTGTGGTAACAAACAGATCCCAATATGAACTGTGGGATGGCTGACAGTTCGCAGCACTACTGGGAAGGGCTACCAGCTTTCCCGTCATTTAACTAGCTTGCTTTGAGTGGTGAATTCATTGGAGGGGACATGCCCATTTCTAAATAGCTCCTCGGAGTTGAGTCTGACAATGCTATTCTACAGAATTCATCTTTGAATTCCGTTGATCTAGGGGTTCTTTCATCAAACTGATGGTTTTGCCGGAAAATATGATAGTGAATCTTTGTAGTTCTTCTATACGTCGTCAAGGGTGCTGTCAATGAACGTTCACAAATTATTTCTTTGAAGCTGCATTTGCTTTTGATATTACAGCAGCGATTGTCAGATGACTAAATGCGCCCAGCCACCTCCTGTAGTATGGTATTCTGCTTTCAAATTGATACATTTACATGATAGCCGTCCTGTTGCCAAACATATGAATTACCAGGACCTCAAATGTCTCGGTATGGAATAACACGGCCAATTTCACATTGCACACAGGTCCACCCAGTTGGTACTGAAAATTTTCCGACCTATTCACCTGAGGGTTATATTTGCCTTTTCATTAGCCATGGCGCCTATTCTTTTCTTGTTTCCACAGAGTAATGTTGATCAGAGCTAAGTAGAAGAAATATCAGGAATCTGTGGAGCTACTCAATCGGGTGTTATGGTACCACATGGCATGCAAATAGTTCTTTTCAACCATTCTAAATTGTGGAAACTCCTCGGACTCAGACAGTTTGGGACGATATCCTAACCCAAGGCCTCTCCCAACCCTACGATTGTACCACATTTAGAGTCAGGACTTTTTCCTGGGCATTTTAGTGGTTTTTTCTTGTACTTGATTATACGGATGAAAACTTCGTCGTCTTTCAGTTCATATGATCCATAATAGTTTCAAAAGGACGCGTGCATCTTTTAAAACGGTATATTTGTGCCTATGTTGTACCTCAGGAATGGCAGCGTTGTTCACATTTAAAAGGATAGACAAATAGGGCAATTAGGTTTTTGACCCATCCCAATCATAGTTGTGCTCTAATTGTCTTCTTAAAGTGACCACACATAATTATCACATCCTAATTTGTATAGAAGCTGTTTATTAACGTCCTTTAATGCTAGTCTCTTTATGTTACAGCCTGTTCTCTATGGGTGACTCATGGATGAAACTGCATATATTGCCATCTTTTTAGTAGATCATGGCATTCGATGTCCTTAACTTTTGTTGAAAACTTTAGAAAACCAAGGACTAAAATCACCAGACATGGGTATTTTTTCTATGATAACAGGCTCATAGTGGCGTCCTGGACAGCTCACAGTGATTCCCCTCCGTCTTTCCCCAGCCAGGACATACTTAGTAAGCTAACGAGCCTCCAGGTTTGGGCTCACCGCTAATTTTTATTTTCTTTTAGAAGTGGGAGTCTATTGTTTCCTGGGGAGGGGATAATGCTACTTTAAAGGGGATATCTCTTTTTTATGTTTGATGTTTGAGGGACATTTCCCCGCCTCAGACCCCCTGGAATAGTTGGGTGACCCTGATGGATGAGTTAAAAACTGATTTCAACCGTAGCCATTGGCACAACTGTGTTAGCATTAGCACTTACGATAGGGGAAAAAAAATAACTGTTTACGAAAACCTAATGTCCCAAAGTTTGCTGTTTACTCTTAACTGTCAGGGGCCCAGTTGGGACCTGGTACCGTTTCCAACCTATGGCCTAAGTACTTGGGATGTAAAGTATCATCTGATACCAGCCTCCTGGTTGCCGTTGCCATTGCTTGCCTATACAGCCAGAGGGTAGAGGACATTATTCAAACAGGACCTCGAAAAGTCCTTTAGTGTCTGTTGAGACCTAAATGGAGTGTAAAATCAGGTTTGAACTTTTAGTAAAAAGTCCGCACCCTATCTGCAGGCCTGAAAAGTTTTTGCTACAGTTTTTTTTTGCAGCGCACTTAAAGAAAATCTTCTGGCCCCTCCCCATATGCCATCTGCCTCGACTCGCATCTCCACCAGATCTCACTGTGGGGCAAGTGGGAGCCCAGGACGGTTCTGACGACGCCAAAAGACTCTCTGCTGCTTTTCATTCGGAGGCCCGTGAGATGTAACCACTAGTTTTATATTATGCCAAGGGATCACTTCACCTCTTAACAACTTTCGACCATAGGGTAATGAATGAACTGTCAAGGCATGTGTCAGTGCTTTTATTAATTGTTAGGAGCTTATTCACTTGCTTCTACCACAACAAGAGAGTTTCTTTTGCCCCAAAAAAAAGAAAACCCCCTGGTTTCATGAGACGAAGGCTCTTCTCCTATCTTCGTCGGTACAGTTACGTTTAACAATATAGTAATTTGAATAGGACTAGTCATGTCCCAATTGTTTTAGCCCTTTTTGACTGCCTGGTGAAGACTATGTCCCAGACTAAGCTATGGCATTATGACCGATTGGAAGTCTACAATCTGCCTCGATCTGACCGCACAGTGGTTGTATTAATGTTCAATCTCCAGCTTCTCCCATACAATTGTCTGGCTGACTGGTAAATAACTGCTTTTTCGCTAGGTATCAGTGGTATCAATTACCAGTTTGGATTGGGTTTTTTTTTTTCACCAAGAAGCATGCATAGAGTTCTAGTCCGTTCAAGGTAACGGTAGGGCAATTTGGTACCCATGACTGGCTATTATCATAGCCCTATTTTGAATTTTGTTTCGATCTTCGGCTATGAAAACAGGTTGATTGCGTAGATTTTTGAGGGCATAGGCAGCCTATTTCAAACGCAAAAGAACTGGTTTGAGAGGCAACCCAGTACATGTCTAGGGTTCTCACTTCATCTTATAGTATCAGAATATCTTGAGTGTACAGTCTTCTGAGCAGGTGCACTGGGCATTTATCAGGGATCCTGGGATTAGGGGAACTGAGTAAAAGGGGATAGCAGGTATTTCATGAAACGCCTTTTTTGGGTATCTGCCACCACTTACGAATGCTACTGTTTGACCGCATGTGAAACTTCTTATGCTCAACTTTTGTTTCACATCCCCTATTGACAATTCGGGTTATTTTAGGCCACGGCTTCATTCCTCTTCCATCCATTGACTTAGTCAATTCAGCTGAGTTCGGATCTGTTAACTACACTGTGTTCGGATTCTTTTTAAGTGCAAGGTCTACTGTAATAGAATTTTAGTCGGTCTCCATCGAATCCCTAAGTTCAGGTAGTGTAGCCACCTTACCTCAAGAAGACTTTAATATCTTAGTCTGTTTCCAGTGCACAACTCAGGGTGATCCAAATGTTTTTCCTGCTTACCTTTTTATTGCAAAGAGCGACCATGAGGAAATCTGCTAACAACGCATCCTGCATAAATTTTTTATTGGGTTGGACAGCTGGATTACTTTGGCCTTATTTTGTTTTAATAGGCAAGATTTTTCACAGACAGTTTCTTAAAGATGCTGGAAGACATGTTAATTGTCCTTTCCATCACTTCTGCCCTGAAATGTGTGCACCAAGTTTTCGATTGGCCAAGGACTAAGCTTAGTTCAGCTTATCTGTTTGATTAATGCCACTCCCGGGATGAGGTTGTGGTCTTACCATCATAAATGGATCCCCACTTCTAAATGTTTTGCAGCCTACTGGGGACAAACAGATGTACGTATCTTAATTTCATGCATATCTTTGAGCATGAAACTTGCCCGCATGTGTGGACTTATAATGCTTTAGGTCCAAACAAGCCCTTGGATGACCGAATAAATATGGATGGACATTTAGTTGACGGACCTAAAAGCCTGAGGGTTCAAAACCCAGGGATTGAGGTCTCTTGACCCAGTCCTACTTTTAATGATTTTTTTTTATTTCCAATTAGACACTTGGTTTGCTGCACTTTTATTAGTCACTGAGGTGTGATGAAAACGCTACATAGCAACTTTGTTTCGCCAGATGGGTTAACAACCTTATTTAATCAATGCTCAAAAATTTAATCGACCTCTGTAAGTGCAACTGCTTTAATGGCTATTATCTGCACTCCATGATGAGGAGTTGTGTGTGCCTCCCCAAAGTTACCACCAACTTTGGATGTGTTAAGCTGTCTATTTTCCTGTGGTTTCTACACATCCAGCTACAGCATAGCTTTAATGATTTGACTTTTTTTTTTTTTTTTTTTTCCCCTTGAACATGCCACCGCCGAATTTCACTAAGCTTTTCAAGAGATGTACAACTTTACCTGCAAAAGCTCTCGTAAACGGCCTGTTAACTAATTTTGGTACCTCGACTCGAACAATCAATCCGCAACTCCCAAGGTTACAGTGAGGGTTTTCTAATGAGTTTGCATACTCACGTCTTGCATAAAATCGTCCTACACGGTTATTCTGATTTTTAAAATGGTAGGAACTTGCATACTGGCGTGGATCCTGAAGCTCTTTTATGATGGGGAGTGCAGAAAGCACTTCCCTAGCCCTTTGTTACCAATGTCTCCATGAAATGGCTCCTCTCAGATGTTAAGTATAATTGCTGTTTGCGAAAATGGTACAAAATCGATCCCATTTTGGTAAAGGCTGAGTCTCGAACTCTAACCTCAGGTGCCTCATGCATTGTTAGGAAAATTGCCTCGGAAAAAATGACAGGCACTGTTCTCGTTTATGAAATATTATGTGTTCCTGTACCAGAAAAGGAAAACCAATTTGTCCATAGACCAGGAACTAAATATTCGATGGCACCTGGAGGACCCTCAGGTGATTGTTAGTTAGCTGTGACACCTGTCTAATTGTGTTTGGTTCTTCGAATAAGTAACTAACACCTTTAAACAGCTAGTGCAACAGTCTTTTATGGACATGGCAAAAAATGCTCTGCAGACAGATATATGGAGAAGCACCTGAACATATATTTTCCCATTGGCCTTTGTTACATACGATTCTGAAGACATTTAAAATCTAGCCCAGTATTATCAGAGATGGTGGATTTGCCTGAAATCTGTTTTAGCCTAACGAAGAAGCTAATCTGTCTTTCAAGTTTATGTTAGCGTAGACTGGACCCTTACCCTATCTCTTTGCAGAGTTATGTGAGCTCTACGTTAATCTATTAGGTGAGTCATGGAAATTCTCTTGATTGTTAATTTAACGAATTCGCTTTATGGAGCAACAAATATAAAGTGGCTGGTGAATGCCTAAAAAAATACTAAATATCCTCCTTTGTTGAGTATAGGGTGATGAGATCTTCTTAAAATAGCCCTTCAGAGGGTTTTTGTTAGATTTTTAAAAAGTTTTTGCAGCTTCTGTTACCATCTGTTATTTTAGCCTATCGGAGCGAACTTTATGTGCCAGGATGGATTTCAATTCTTTTCAGGTTATAACATGCTTGCCGCCCTGAGCAGCAGGTATTGTTTAATTGCGCTTTTGTGGGAGGGAGGTTGAGATTCCAAGTAAAATTTGTCAGGATCCTTTCTTGGCCGTGTCAAGTACCTCGTTTTTTACAAATTTTTGTGGGATGTTTGTAGCTAAACCTTCCGACATCTGAGTTAGAATAGAAAGGGTCAGTGTGGCTTCCAGGAGCTCTTCCTTAGCTACGGCTAGGTGGGGGCACGAAATACCATGTGTTCAAATGGGTAGGACGATCAATGTCTCCTAGATATGGAGATCCTATAAAATAGAATACCATGGCAAATGCTGCTCAAAAAGGTTTCACATATGGTTTTAATCCATGTGCAGGCAAGGAATGTTAATGCAACATGTCACCATTGTGCCCTTAGCTTCTCTTTTGTTCCACATCCGAGAACTAACGCCTTTGAACAGCTGTCTCCTCCCAAGTTAGCGCCTCTGGGATCAACTTTTAGCGGAAAATTCATCGGCATGCTAATGCACCCTGGTCTGGCTTTTTGAGGGAGACGAGCACCTAATATTTCTGTTTTTTAGTACTTGGCAGATGAATGTGTTTTTTCCCCGCCGCTAGTGGATGACGACTGTTTTTACACAGAAGCATAGGCGTTCACCTAAGCTATCTCTGCTTTGTACTGCATTCCAGTTCGCAAAGATGGCCCAAACGTTACTTTAAGTGCAAGTATAAACACTCTGCCCCGAACCCGGGCTAAATCAACCATTGTGTACAGGGGCTTGACAGGGAAGTCTTGCTTGTTTGAAAAAAAGCTTGCCAGCCAATCTTGATAGGGCAGTATGAATTGTAACTTTCTGGAAATGTGAACTAAGGGAGTGGCTGGTCATCATCCCTATAGGGCCTACCTTTCTGGTTAAATTGGTCCGACAAAGAAAAAACCGTACTGAAACTATTTCCATCAGATACTGAAGGAAGTAATAGTTCAAGCCAACCAATTATCTTTAAAAGGTTGAAAATTCTTCACTAATTCGAAGTACTTAAAAATTCTTTTTAGATTTTTTTTGGACCACTTCAATTAGGAAACAGTGATTTTTGGATTAAAAGTTCAGTTTCAACTAGGGTCCATAGGGATAATAGGAAGTCACTCTGGACCATGGTAGTTTCTTAAAATGAGTTCAGCTGAAATACGTTAAGCATCCCTCCATTGAACAGCTGATTTTAAAACAATATCTTTCGAGTTACCTTAAAAAACTGGCTAAGTTTAAAAGAAATGGGGGTCGACAGCACTATTAGTAAACATTAGTGGGGGGCGGAGCAAGATGGCGAATAGGAACAGCTCAGTCTCCAACTCCCAGCGTGAGCGACACAGAAGACGGTGATTTCTGCATTTTCAACTGAGGTACTGGGTTCATCTCACTGGGGAGTGCCAGGCGATCGGTGCTGGTCAGCTGCTGCAGCCCGACCAGCGAGCTGAAGCAGGCGAGGCATTGCCTCACCTGGAAGCGCAAGGGAAGGGAATCCCTTTTCCTAGCCAGGGAACTGAGACACACAACACCTGGAAAATCGGGTAACTCCCACCCCAATACTGCGCTTTAAGCAAACAGGCACACCAGGAGATCATATCCCACACCTGGCCGGGAGGGTCCCACACCCACAGGCCTCCTCATTGCTAGCACAGCAGTCTGTGATCTACCGGTAAGGCAGCAGCGAGGCTGGGGAGGCGCCCGCCATTGCTGAGGCTTAAGTAGGTAAACAAAGCTGCTGGGAAGCTCGAACTGGGTGGAGCTCACAGCAGCTCGAAACCTGCCTGTCTCTGTAGACTCCACCTCTGGGGACAGGGCACAGTAAACAATAACAAACGCAGCAGCTCTGCAGGCGCAAGCGACTCTGTCTGACAGCTTTGAAGAGAGCAGTGGATCTCCCAACACGGAGGTTGAGATCTGAGAAGGGACAGACTCCTGCTCAAGTGGGTCCCTGACCCTGAGTAGCCTAACTGGGAGACATCCCCACTAGGGGCAGTCTGACACCCACACCTCACAGGGTGGAGTACACCCCTGAGAGGAAGCTTCCAAAGCAAGAATCAGACAGGTACACTCGCTGTTCAGAAATATTCTATCTTCTGCAGCCTCTGCTGCTGATACCCAGGCAAACAGGGTCTGGAGTGGACCTCAAGCAATCTCCAACAGACCTACAGCTGAGGGTCCTGACTGTTAGAAGGAAAACTATCAAACAGGAAGGACACCTACACCAAAACCCCATCAGTACATCACCATCATCAAAGACCAGAGGCAGATAAAACCACAAAGATGGGGAAAAAGCAGGGCAGAAAAGCTGGAATTCAAAAATAAGGCGCATCTCCCCGGCAAAGGCGCAGCTCATCGCCAGCAACGGATCAAAGCTGGATGGAGAATGACTTTGACGAGATGAGAGAAGAAGGCTTCAGTCCATCAAATTTCTCAGAGCTAAAGGAGAATTACGTACCCAGCGCAAAGAAACTAAAAATCTTGAAAAAAAGTGGAAGAATTGATGGCTAGAGTAATTAATGCAGAAGGTCATAAGCGAAATGAAAGAGATGAAAACCATGACACGAGAAATACGTGACAAATGCACAAGCTTCAGTAACCGACTCGATCAACTGGAAGAAAGAATGTCAGCGATGGAGGATCAAATGAATGAAATGAAGCGAGAAGAGAAACCAAAAGAAAAAGAAGAAAAGAAATGAACAAAGCCTGCAAGTATGGGATTATGTAAAAGACCAAATCTACGTCTGATTGGGGTGCCTGAAAGTGAGGGGAAAATGGAACCAAGTTGGAAAACACTCTTCAGGATATCATCCAGGAGAACTTCCCCAACCTAGTAGGGCAGGCCAACATTCAAATCCAGGAAATACAGAGAAGCATACAAAGATACTCCTCGAGAAGAGCAACTCCAAGACACATAATTGCCAGATTCACCAAAGTTGAAATGAAGGAAAAAATCTTAAGGGCAGCCAGAGAGAAAGGTCGGGTTACCCACAAAGGAAGCCCATCAGACTAACAGCAGATCTCTCGGCAGAAACTCTTCAAGCCAGAAGAGAGTGGGGGCCAATATTCAACATTCTTAAAGAAAGAATTTTAAACCCAGAATTTATATCCAGCCAAACTAAGTTTCATAAGTGAAGGAGAAATAAAATCCTTTACAGATAAGCAAATGCTTAGGGATTTTGTCACCACTAGGCCTGCCTTACAAGAGACCCTGAAGGAAGCACTAAACATGGAAAGGAACAACCAACCAGCCATTGCAAAAACATGCCAAAATGTAAAGACCATCAAGGCTAGGAAGAAACTGCATCAACTAACGAGCAAAATAACCAGTTAATATCATAATGGCAGGATCAAGTTCACACATAACAATCTTAACCTTAAATGTAAATGGACTAAATGCTCCAATTAAAAGACACAGACTGGCAAACTGGATAAAGAGTCAAGACCCATCAGTCTGCTGTATTCAGGAGACCCATCTCACATGCAGAGACATACATAGGCTCAAAATAAAGGGATGGAGGAAGATTTACCAAGCAAATGGAGAACAAAAAAGCGGGGTTGCAATACTAGTCTCTGATAAAACAGACTTTAAACCATCAAAGATCAAAAGAGACAAAGAAGGCCATTACATAATGGTAAAGGGATCAATTCAACAGGAAGAGCTAACTATCCTAAATATATATGCACCCAATACAGGAGCACCCAGATTCATAAAGCAAGTCCTTAGAGACTTACAAAGAGACTTAGACTCCCATACAATAATAATGGGAGACTTCAACACTCCACTGTCAACATTAGACAGATCAACGAGACAGAAAGTTAACAAGGATATCCAGGAATTGAACTCATCTCTGCAGCAAGCAGACCTAATAGACATCTATAGAACTCTCCACCCCAAATCAACAGAATATACATTCTTCTCAGCACCACATCGTACTTACTCCAAAATTGACCACGTAATTGGAAGTAAAGCACTCCTCAGCAAATGTACAAGAACAGAAATTATAACAAACTGTCTCTCAGACCACAGTGCAATCAAATTAGAACTCAGGACTAAGAAACTCAATCAAAACCGCTCAACTACATGGAAACTGAACAACCTGCTCCTGAATGACTACTGGGTACATAGAAATGAAGGCAGAAATAAAGATGTTCTTTGAAACCAATGAGAACAAAGATACAACATACCAGAATCTCTGGGACACATTTAAAGCAGTGTGTAGAGGGAAATTTATAGCACTAAATGCCCACAAGAGAAAGCAGGAAAGATCTAAAATTGACACTCTAACATCGCAATTAAAAGAACTAGAGAAGCAAGAGCAAACACATTCGAAAGCTAGCAGAAGGCAAGAAATAACTAAGATCAGAGCAGAACTGAAGGAGATAGAGACACAAAAACCCTCCAAAAATCAATGAATCCAGGAGTTGGTTTTGAAAAGATCAACAAAATTGACAGACCACTAGCAAGACTAATAAAGAAGAAAAGAGAAGAATCAAATCGGCGCAATTAAAAATGATAAAGGGGATATCACCACCGACCCCACAGAAATACAAACTACCATCAGAGAATACTATAAACACCTCTGCAAATAAACTGGAAAATCTAGAAGAAATGGATAATTTCCTGGACACTTACACTCTTCAAGACTAAACCAGGAAGAAGTTGAATCCCTGAATAGACCAATAGAGGCTCTGAAATTGAGGCAATAATTAATAGCCTACCAACCAAAAAGTCCAGGACCAGATGGATTCACAGCTGAATTCTACCAGAGGTACAAGGAGGAGCTGGTACCATTCCTTCTGAAACTATTCCAATCAATAGAAAAGAGAATCCTCCTAACTCATTTATGAGGCCAACATCATCCTGATACCAAAGCCTGGCAGAGACACAACAAAAAGAGAATTTTAGACCAATATCCCTGATGAACATCGATGCAAAAATCCTCAATAAAATACTGGCAAACCGGTTCAGCAGCACATCAAAAAGCTTATCCACCATGATCAAGTGGGCTTCATCCCTGGGATGCAAGGCTGGTTCAACATTATAAATCAATAAACATAATCCAGCATATAAACAGAACCAAAGACAAGACACATCATTATCTCAATAGATGCAGAAAAGGCTTTTGACAAAATTCAACAGCCCTTCATGCTAAAAACGCTCAATAAATTCGGTATTGATGGAGCGTGCCTCAAAATCATAAGAGCTATTTATGACAAACCCACAGCCAATATCATACTGAATGGGCAAAAACTGGAAAAATTCCTTTGAAAACTGGCACAAGACAGGGATGCCCTCTCTCACCACTCCTATTCAACATAGTGTTGGAAGTTCTGGCTAGGGCAATCAGGCAAGAGAAAGAAATCAAGGGGATTCAGTTAGGAAAAGAAGAAGTCAAATTGTCCCTGTTTGCAGATGACATGATTGTATATTTAGAAAACCCCATTGTCTCAGCCCAAAATCTCCTTAAGCTGATAAGCAACTTCAGCAAAGTCTCAGGATACAAAATTAATGTGCAAAAATCACAAGCATTCTTATACACCAGTGACAGTCAAACAGAGAGCCAAATCAGGAATGAACTTCCATTCACAATTGCTTCAAAGAGAATAAAATACCTAGGAATCCAACTTACAAGGGATGTAAAGGACCTCTTCAAGGAGAACTACAAACCACTGCTCAGTGAAATAAAGAGGACACAAACAAATGGAAGAACATACCATGCTCATGGATAGGAAGAATCAATATCGTGAAAATGGCCATACTGCCCAAGGTAATTTATAGATTCAATGCCATCCCCATCAAGCTACCAATGAGCTTCTTCACAGAATTGGAAAAAACTGCTTTAAAGTTCATATGGAACCAAAAAGAGCCCGCATCTCCAAGACAATCCTAAGTCAAAAGAACAAAGCTGGAGGCATCACGCTACCTGACTTCAAACTATACTACAAGGCTACAGTAACCAAAACAGCATGGTACTGGTACCAAAACAGAGATATAGACCAATGGAACAGAACAGAGTCCTCAGAAATAATACCACACATCTACAGCCATCTGATCTTTGACAAACCTGAGAAACAAGAAATGGGAAAGGATTCCTATTTAATAAATGGTGCTAGGAAAATTGGCTAGCCATAAGTAGAAAGCTGAAACTGGATCCTTTCCTTACTCCTTATACGAAATTTAATTCAAGATGGATTAGAGACTTAAATGTTAGACCTAATACCATAAAAATCCTAGAGGAAAACCTAGGTAGTACCATTCAGGACATAGGCATGGGCAAAGACTTCATGTCTAAAACACCAAAAGCAACAGCAGCAAAAGCCAAAATTGACAAATGGGATCTCATTAAACTAAAGAGCTTCTGCACAGCAAAAGAAACTACCATCAGAGTGAACAGGCAACCTACAGAATGCTAGAAAATTTTTGCAATCTACTCATCTGACAAAGGGCTAATATCCAGAACCTACAAAGAACTCCAACAAATTTACAAGAAAAAACAAACAACCCCATCAAAAAGTGGGCAAAGGATATGAACAGACATTTCTCAAAGAAGACATTCATACAGCCAACAGACACATGAAAAATGCTCATCATCACTGGCCATCAGAGAAATGCAAATCAAAACCACAATGAGATACCATCTCACACCAGTTAGAATGGCGATCATTCAAAAGTCAGGAAACAACAGGTGCTGGAGAGGATGTGGAGAAATAGGAACACTTTTACACTGTTGGTGGGATTGTAAACTAGTTCAACCATTATGGAAAACAGTATGGCGATTCCTCAAGGATCTAGAACTAGAGGTACCATATGACCCAGCCATCCCATTACTGGGTATATACCCAAAGGATTATAAATTATGCTGCTATAAAGACACATGCACACGTATGTTTATTGCAGCACTATTCACAATAGCAAAGACTTGGAATCAACCCAAATGTCCATCAATGACAGATTGGATTAAGAAAATGTGGCACATATACACCATGGAATACTATGCAGCCATAAAAAAGGATGAGTTTGTGTCCTTTGTAGGGACATGGATGCAGCTGGAAACCATCATTCTTAGCAAACTATCACAAGAACAGAAAACCAAACACCGCATGTTCTCACTCATAGGTGGGAACTGAACAATGAGATCACTTGGACTCGGGAAGGGAACATCACACACGGGGCCTCTCATGGGGAGGGAGGGGAGGGATTGCATTGGGAGTTATACCTGATGTAAATGACGAGTTGATGGGTGCAGCAGACCAACATGGCACAAGTATACATATGTAACAAACCTGCACGTTATGCACATGTACCCTACAACTTAAAGTATAATAATAATAAATAAATTGAAAAAAAAAAGTAACAACACAAGTAAATACAAACGGCAGTATTGTTGTACCTTTGAATTGTAACTTCTCTTCTTATTACCTACATAATTTAAAAGTATATAAAACTTTTAAATAGGGAATGCTTCCAGTTTTGTCCATTCAGTATGATATTGGCTGTGGGTTTGTCATAAATAGCTCTGATTATTTTGCGATCGCCATCATACATATTATTGAGAGTTGTTAGCATGAAGGGCTGTTGAATTGTGTGAAGGCCTTTTCTGCATCTATTGAGATAATCATGTGGGTTTTGTCTTTGGTTCTGTTTATATGCTGGATTACGTTTATTGATTTGCATAGTGAACCTTATGAATCCCAGGGATGAAATCCATTTGGTCAGGTTTTGATTTGATGCTGCTGGATTTGGTTTGCCAGTATTTTATTGAGGATTTTTGCATCAATGTTCATCAGGATATGGGTCTAAAATTCTTTTTATTGTGTCTCTGTCACTTTTTTATCAGGATGATGTTGGCCTCATATAAATGAGTCAGGAGGATTCCCTCTTTTCAATTGATAATAGAAGGAATGGTACCAGCTCTCCTTGTACCTCTGGTTGAATTCTATTGAAATCAGTCTGGTCCTGGACTTTTTTTGGTTAGTAGGCTGTTAATTATTGCCTCAAAGACTGATCTAGTATTGGTCTATTCAGATTCAGCTTCTTCCGGTTTAGTCTTGAGAGTGTATGTGTCCAGGAATTTATCCATTTCTTCTAGGTTTTCTAGTTTATTTGCATAGAGGTGTTTATGTATTCTCTGATGGTACTTTGTATTTCTGTGGGGTCGGTGGTGATATCACTTTATCATTTTTATTGCATCTATTTGATTCTTCTCTCTTTTCTTCTTTAATAGTTTGGCTAGTGGTCTATATATTTTGTTGATCTTTTCAAAAAACCAACTCCTGGATTCATTGTTTCTTTGAAGGTTTTTTTGTGTCTCTATCTCTTTCAGTTCTGATCTCATCTTAGTTATTTCTTACCTTCTGATAACTTTTGAATATATTTGCTCTTGCTTCTCTAGTTCTTTTAATTGTGATGTTAGGGTGTCAATTTTAGATCTTTCTTGCTTTTTCTTGTGGGCATTTAGTGCTATAAATTTCCCTCTACACACTGCTTAAAATGTGTCCCAGAGATTCTGGTATGTTGTATCTTTGTTCTCATTGTTTTCAAAGAACATCTTTATTTCTGTCTTCATTTTGTTATGCACCCAGTAGTCATTCAGGAGCAGGTTGTTCAGTTTCCATGTAGTTGAGCGGTTTTGATTGAGTTTCTTAGTCCTGAGTTCTAGTTTGATTGCACTGTGGTCTGAGAGACAGTTTGTTATAATTTCTGTTCTTTTCCATTTGCTGAGGAGTGCTTTACTTCCAACAATGTGGTCAATTTTGGAATAAGTGTGATGTGGTGCTGAGAAGAATGTATATTGTGTTGATTTGGGGTAGAGAGTTCTGTAGATGTCTCTTAGGTATGCTTGGTGCAGAGTTGAGTTCAATTCCTGGATATCCTTATTAACTTTCTGTCTCGTTGATCTGTCTAATGTTGACAGTGGGTTGTTTAAGTATTCCATTATTATTGTATGGGAGTCTAAGTCTCTTTGTAAGTCTCTAAGGACTTGCTTTCTGAATCTGGGTGCTCCTGTATTGGGTGCATATATATTTAGGATAGTTAGCTCTTCTTGTTGAATTGATCCCTTTACCATCATGTAATGGCCTTCTTTGTCTCTTTTGTCCTTTGTTGGTTTAAAGTCTGTTTTATCAGAGGCTAGGATTGCAAACCCTGCCTTTTTTTGTTTTCCATTTGCTTGGAAGATCTTCCTCCCTTCCTTTATTTTGAGCCTATGTGTGTCTCAGGAGCAGAGTTTTTATATGTCATTGAAGCTAAGTTGATAATAATTCAAATTCAATTATTAGACATGTAGGATATTAAATGTAATCTTTAAGGTAACTGAGAACAAAAATCACCTGGTGACTATCAAGCAAGCCCCATAGACAAACCAACTTATATGAGGAATGTAGAAGTATAATGAAGGGAGGAAAGACCCCTTGGTGACCATCAAAAAGGCCGTCCAGAGGCCAATCTCTTTATCTGGGGAATTTAGAAGTAATTAAACTTCTCTAGTGTCTAAAGTTGGCTTCTGGTTCCAGGCCTTTTTTTTTTTTCTTTTTTTTTTTTCAATTTTATGTTAAGTTCTGGGATACATGTGTAAAACGTGCAGGTGTGTTACATAGATATACACGTGCCATGGTGGTTTCCTGCACCTATCAACATGTCAATTAGGTTTCAGGCCCCGCATGCTTTAGGTATTTTTCCTAATGCTCTCTTCCCTTGACTCACTCCCTGACAGGTCCCTGTGTGTGTTTTTCCCCTCCCTGTGTCCATGTGTTCTCATTGTTCAACTCCCAATTATGAGTGAGAACATGGAGTGTTTGGTTTTCTGTTCCTGTGTTAGTTTGCTGAGAATGATGGCTTCCAGCTTCATCCACGTCCCTGCAAACCACATGAATTCATCCTTTTTATGGTTGCATAGTATTTCATGGTATATATGTGCCACATTTTCTTTATCCAGTCTAGCATTGATGGGCATTTGGGTTGGTTCCAAGTCTTTGCTATTGTAAACAGTGCTGCAGTAAACGTACATGTGCATATATTTTTATAGTAGAATAATTTGTAATCTTTTGGGTATATACCCAATAATGGGATTGCTGGGTCAAACGGTATTTCTGGTTCTAGATACTAGAATTGCCACACTGCCTTCCACAATGTACTAATTTACATTCCCGCCAACAGTGTAAAAGCATTCCTCTTTCTCAACAGCGTTGCCAGCATCTATTGTTTCATGACTTTTTCATAAATGCCATTCTGACAGTCATGAGATGGTATCTCATTGTGGTTTTAATTTGCATTCTCTAATGACCAGCGATTACAAGATTTTTTTCATGTATTTCTTGGCTGCATAAATGTCTTCTTTTGAGAAGCGTCTGTTCATATTCTTTGCCCACTTTTTGGTGGAGTTGCTTTATTCTTATAAATTTGTTTAAGTTCCTTATAAATTCTGGATATTAGACCTTTGTCAGATGGGTAGATTGCAAAAATTTTCTCCCTTTCTGTGGGTTTCCTATTCACTCTGATGATAGTTTCTTTTGCTGTGCAGAAGCACTTTAGGTCAATTAGATTCCATTTGTCAATTTTGGCTTTTTTGCAATTGCTTTTCGTTTTTAGTCATGAATTCTTTGTCCATGCATGTGTCCTGAATGGTATTCCCTAGGTTTTCTTCTAGGGTTTTTATGGTTTTGGACTTGACATTTAAGTCCTTAATCCATCTTGACTTAATTTTTGTATAAGGTATGAAAGAGAGGCCAGATTCTGTTTTCTGTATATGGCTAGCCAGTTTTCCCAGCACCATTTATTAAATAGGGAAGCCTTTCCCCATTGCTTGTTTTTTCAGGTTTGCCCAAGATCTGATGGTTGTAGATATATGGTGGTATTTCTGAGCTCTCTGATCTGTTCCATTCATCTATATATCTGATTTTGTACCAGTATCATGACGTTTTGGTTACCGCAGCATTGTAGTATGGTTTGAAGTCTGGTAGCCTGATGCCTCCAGCTTTGTTCTTTTTGTTTAGGATTGTCTTGCTATGCGGGCTTTTTTGGTTTCCATACAAAATTTATAGTGGTTTTTTCTAATTCTGTGAAGAAAGTCAATGCTAGCTTCATGGGAATAGCATTGAATCTATAAATGACTTTGGCAGTTTGGTCATTTTCAAGATAGTGATTCTCTCTATCCATGAGCATGGGATTTTTTTTCCATTTCTTTGTGTCCTCTCGTCTTTGAGCAGTGGTTTGTAGTTCCTGATGAGGTCCCTCATATCCTTTGTAAGTTGTATTATTAAGTATTTTATCCTTTTGTAGCAATCGTGAATGGGCGTTCACTCATGATTTGGCTCTCTGCATGTCTATTATTGGTGTATAGGAACGCTTGCTATTTTCACACATTGATTTTGCATCCTGAGACTCTTCTGAAGTTGCTTATCAGCTTAAGGAGTTTTGGGGCTGAGACGGTGGGGTATTCTAAATATGGAATCATGTCATCTGCAAATAGAGACAATTTGACTTCTCTTCCTATTGAATACTTTATTTCTTTCTCTTGCCTGATTGCCTGGCCAGAACTTCCAACACTATGTTGAATAGGAGTGGTGAGAGGGCATCCTTGTCTTGTGCTGGTTTTCAAAGGAATGCTTCCAGTTTTGCCCATTCAGTATGATATTGGCTGTGGGTTTGTCATAAATAGCTCTTATTATTTTGAGATATGTTCCATCAATACCTAGTTTATTGAGAGTTTTTAGCATGAAGGGCTGTTGAATTTTATCAAAGGCCTTTTCTGCATCTATTGAGATAATCATGTGGTTTTTGTCATTGGTTCTGTTTATGTGATGGATTATGTTTATTGATTTGCATATGTTGAACCAGCCTTGCATTCCAGGGATGAAGCTGACTTGATCATGGTGGATAAGCTTTTTGATGTGCTGCTGGATTTGGTTTGCCAGTATTTTATTGAGGATTTTTGCATCGATGTTCATCAGGGATATTGTCCTGAAATTTTTGTTGTTGTGTCTCTGCCAGGTTTTGGTATCAGGATGATGCTGGCCTCATAAAATGAGTTAGGAGGAGTCCCTCTTTTCTATTGTTTGGAATAGTTTCAGAAGGAATGGTACCAGCTCTTCTTTGTACCTCTGGTAGAATTCAGGTGTGAATCCATCTGGTCCTGGACTTTTTTTTGGTTGATAGGCTATTAATAACTGCCTCAATTTCAGAACTCGTTATTGGTTTATTCAAGGATTCCACTTCTTCCTGGTTTAGACTTGGGAGGGTGTATGTTTCCAGGAATTTATCTATTTCTTCTAGATTTTCTAGTTTATTTGCATAGAGGTGTTTATAGTATTCTCTGATGGTAGTTTGTATTTCTGTGGGATCAGTGGTTTTATCCCCTTTATTATTTTTTTATTGCATCTATTTGATTCTTCTCTCTTTTCTTCTTTATTAGTTTGGCTAGTGGTCTATATATTTTGTTGATCTTTCAAAAACCAGTTCCTGGATCCATTAATTATTTTAATGGTTTTTCATGTCTCTACCTCCTTCAGCTCTGCTTTGATCTTAGTTATTTCTTGTCTGCTGCTAGCTTTTGAACTTGTTTGCTTTTGCTTCTCTAGTTCTTTTAATTGTCATGTTAGGGCATCAATTTTACATCTTTCCTCCTTCCTCTTGTGGGCATTCAGTGCTGTAAATTTCCCTCTAAACACTGCTGTAGCTGTGTCCCAGAGATTCTGGCACATTGTGTCTTTGTTCTCATTGGTTTCAAATAACTTATTTATTTCTGCCTCAATTTCGTTATTTACCCAGTACCCATTCAGGAGCAGGTTGTTCTGTTTGTTGTGCGGTTTTGAGTCAGTTTCTTAATCCTGAGTTCTAATTTGATTGCATTGTGGTCTGAGAGACTGTTTGTTATGATTTCCATTCTTTTGCATTTGCTGAGGAGTGTTTTACTTTCAATTATGTGGTCAATTTTAGAGTAAGTGCAATGTGGTGCTGAGAATAATGTAAATTCTGTTGATTTGGGGTGGAGAGTTCTGTAGATGTCTATTAGGTCTGCTTGGTTCAGAGCTGAGTTCAAGTCCTGAATATCCTTGTTAATTATTTGTGTTGTCAATCTGTCTAGTATTGATGGTGGGGTGTCAATATCTCCCACTATTGTTGTGTGGGAGTCTAAGTCTCTTTGTATGTCTCTAGAACTTGCTTTATGAATCTGGGTGCTACTGTATCGAGTGCATAGATATTTAGGATAGTTAGCTCTTCTTGTTGCATTGATCCTTTTACCATTATGTAATGCCCTTCTGTGTCTTTTTTATGTTTGTTGGTTTAAAGTCTGTTTTATCAGAGATTAGAATTTCAACCCCTGCTTTTTTTTTTTCTTTCCATTTTGCTTGGTAAATATTCCTCCATCCCTTTATTTATAGCCTATTTGTGTTTTGCATGTGAGATGCATCTCCTGAATACAGCACACTGATGAGTCTTGACTCTTTATCTAATTTGCCAGTCTGTGTCTTTTATTTGAGGCATTTAACCCATTTACATTTCAGGTTAATATTGTTATGTGTCAATTTGATCCTGTCCTTATGATGCTACCTGCTTATTTTGTCCATTAGTTGATGCATTTTGTCCATTGTGTCAATGGTGTTTAGAATTTGGCATGTTTTTGCAGTGGCTGATACTAGTCTCTCCTTTTCATATTTAGTGCTTCCCTCAGTAGCTCTTGTAAGGCAGGCCTGGTGGTGACAAAATCTCTCAGCATTTGCTTCTCTGTATGGGATTTTATTTCTCCTTTGCTTATGAAGCTTAGTTTGGCTGGATAGGAAATTCTGGGTTGAAAATTCTTTTCTTCAAGAATGTTGAATATTGGCTTCCACTCTCTTCTGGCTTGTAGGGTTTCTGCAGAGAGATCCACTGCTAGTCTGATGGGCTTCCCTTTGTGGGTTACCTGACCTTTCTCTCTGGCTGCCCTTAACAGTTTTTCCTTCATTTCAACCTTGGTGAATCTGATGATTATGTGTTTTTGGGTTGCTCTTCTCAAGGAGTATCTTTGTGGTGTTCTCTGTATTTCCTGAATTTGAATGTTGGCCTCTCTTGCTAGGTTGGGCAAGTTCTCCTGGATAATATCCTGAAGAGTGTTTTCCAACTTGGTTTCATTCTCCCCATCACTTTCAGGTACACCAATCAAACGTAGCTTTAGTCTTTTCACATACTCCCATATTTCATGGAGTCTTTGTTAGTTCCTTTTTATTTTTCTCTAATTTTGTCTCCATGCTGTATTTCATTAAGTTGATCTTCACTCTCTGATGTCCTTTCTTCTGCTTGATTAATTCAACTATTGATATTTGTGTATGCTTCACGAAGTTCTCATGCTATGTTTTTCAGCTCCATCAGGTCATTTATATTCTTCTCTAACTGGTTATTCTGCAGAACAGAAAAGATTGCTGTCTACTCCTTTCTCTGGAAGTTTCATCCCAGAGGGGCACCAGTCTTATGCCAACTGGAACTCCCCTGTATGAGGTATCTGTAGGTTCCATTGGGAGGTTTCTCCCAGTCAGGAAGATGTGGAGTAAGGCACTCACTTGAGGAGGGAGTCTGTCCCTTAGCAGAGCTGGTGCAGTGTGCTGGGAGAATGCCTCTTGTCAGCATCAGCTGCTCTCTTCAGTGCTGACAGGCAGGAATGATTAAATCCACTGAAACTGCACCCACCCACAGCCACCCCTCACCCCATGTGCGATGCCCCAAGGAAGTGGGGGTTTTGTCTGTAAGCTGCTGACTGCAACTGTTATCTTTCTTCAGAGATATCCTGGCCAGTCAAGAGAAATCTAGAGAAGCAGTCTGGCCACAGCTGCTTTGTTACACCCAGCCCAGACCTCCCAGCCTCCTTAGCACTGTCAGGGTACAACCGCCTACTAAAGCCTCAGTAATGGCGAACACCCCTCTGCACACCACGCTGGACTGTCCCAGGTTCACTTCAGACTGCTGGGCTGGCAGCGAAAATTTCAAGCCAGTATTTCTTAGCTTAATGGGCTCTATGGGAGTGAGACCCACCGAGCGAGACCTCTTGGCTCCCTGGCTTCAACTCCCTTTCCAGGGGAGTGGACAGTTCTGCCTCCCTGGGGTTCCAGGTGCCTCTGCAGTACAAAAAATAAAAAAATAAACTCCTTCCGCTAGGTCAGTGTCTGCCCAGACAGTCACCCAGTTTTGTGCTTGAAATTCTGGGCCCTTGAAGTGTAGGCACACAAGGGAATCTCCTGATTTGCAGATTGCAAGAAAACGTGGAAAAAGCATAGTAACCTGGCTGGGTGGCACAGTTCCTCATGGCTTCCCTTTGATGGGAGGGAGATCCCCAGGCCCTTGTACTTCCTGGATGAAGTGACCCTCCACCCTGCTTCTGCTTACCCTCCACAGGTTGGAGCCACTGCCTAACCAGTCCCAATAAGATGAACTGGATACCTCAGTTGGAAATGCAGAAATCACCCACCTTCTGTGTAGGTCTCACTGGGAGCTGCAGACTGGAGCTGTTCTTATTTCATCATCTTGGCCCCTCCACACGAACCTACAATTGATTGGAGTACCAGAAGGAGACAGGGAGAATGGAAACAAGCTGGAAAACACACTTCGGGATATTTTCCAGGAGAACTTCCCCAGCCTAGTAAGACAGGCCAACATGTAAATTCAGGTCTGGATCAAGCAGACCTAGTAGACATCTACAGAACTCTTTACTCCAAACCAACAGCATATACATTCTTCTCAGTGTCACATGGCACTTATTCTAAAATTGGCCACATAAATGAAAGTAAAACACTTCTCAGCAAATGCAAAAGAACTGAAATCACAACAGTCTCTCAGACCACAGTGCAATCAAATTAGAACTCAGGTTAAGAAACTCAAAACCACACAATTTCATGGAAATTGAACAACCAGCTCCTGAATGACTCCTGGGTAAATAATGAAATTAAGGTAGAAATCAAGTAGTTCTTTTGAAATCAATGAGAACAAAGAGAAAATATACCATAATCTCTGGGATGCGGCTAAAGCAGTGTTAAGAGGGAAATTTAAAGCACTAAGTGCCCACATCAGAAAGCTAGAAATATCTCAAATCAACTCTCTAACATCACAATTAAAAGAGCTGAAGAAGGAAGAGAAAACAAATCTAAAAGCTAGCAGAAGACAAGAAATAACTAACACCAGAGAAGAACTGAATGAGATACAGACATGAAAAACTCTCCAAAAGACTTGAATCTGGGAGTTGTTTTTTGAAAAGATTTACAAAGTAGATAGACCGCTACTTAGACTAATAAAAACGAGAGAGAAGAATCAAATAGACACAATAAAAAATGATAAAGGAGATTTCACCATTGACCCCACAAAAATACAAACTAACATCACAGAATACTATAAACACCTCTACACAAATAAAGTAGAAAATCTAGAAAAAATGGAAAAATTCCTGGATGCATTCACCCTACCAGGACTAAACTGGAAACAATTTGAATCCCTGAATATACCAATAATGAGTTCTGAGATTGAAGCAGTAATTAATAGCCTATCAACCCAAAAAAGCCCAGGATCAGATGGATTCACACCCAAATTGTACCAGAGGTACAAAGAGGAGCTGGTACCATTCCTTCTGAAACTATTCCAATCAATAGAAAAAGAGGGACTCCTTCCTAACTCAGTTTATGAAAGCAGCATCATCCTGATAACGAAACCTGTCAGAGACAAAACAAAAAAAGAAAACTTCAGGCCAATATCCCCGAAGAACTTCCGTGCAAAAATCCTCAATAAAATACTGGGAAGCCGAATTGAGCAGCGCATCAAAAAACGGAACCATCACTGTCAAGACGTCTTCATCCCTGGGATGGAAGGTTTGTTGAACATATGCAAATCAATAAATGTAATCCATCACAGGAACAGAAACATAGACGAAAACCACATGATTGTCTCAATAGATGCAAAAAAGGCCTTTGATAAAATTCAACATCCTTCATGTTAAAAACTCTCAACAAACTAGGTGTTGATGGAACGTATCTCAAAATAATAAGAGCTATTTATGACAAACCCACAGCCAATATACTGAATGGGCAAAACCCGGAAGAATTCCCTTTGAAAACTGATACAAGACAAGTGTGTCCCCTCTCACCACTTCTACTCAACATAGTATTGGAAGTTCTGGCCAGAGCAATCAGGAAGAGAAAAAAATAAAAGGCCTTCAAATACGAAGAGGGAAAGTCAAGTAGTCTCTGTTTGCAGATGACATTATTTTATATTTAGAAAACCCCATCATCTCAGCCCAAAAACTTATTTTTTGAGACAGACTCCTTCTATCACCCAGTCTGGAGTGCAGTGGTATGATCTCAGCTAACTGCAGCCTCCATCTCCCAGGTTCAAGTGATTCTATTGCTTCAGCTTCCTGAGTGGCTGGGGCTACAGATGTGCACCACCACATCTGGCTATTTTATTTTTGTATTTTTTTTTTTAGTGGAGACAGTGTTTCATCATAATGGCCAGGCTAGTTTCGAACTCCTGACCTCAGGTGATCTGCCTGCCTTTGCCTTTCAAAATGCTGCAGTTCCAGGCATGAACCAACACACCCAGACCCTAAAACTTTTTGAACTGATAAGTCAGCAAAGTCTCAGGATACAACATCAACGTGCAAAAATCACAAGCATTCCTATACACCAACAATAGGCAAGCAGAGAATGAAACCGTGAATGTACTCCCATATCAAAATTGCTACAAATCGAATAAAATACTGAGAAATACAGCTCATAAGGAATGGGAATGACCTCTTCAAGGAGAACTATAAACCACTGCTCAAGGACATAAGAGAGGACACAAAAAAATGGAAAAACTTTCCATCCTCGTGGATAACAAGAATCAATATCATGAAAATGAACATACTGCCCAAAGTAATTTACAGATTCAATGCTATTTCCATCAAACTACCATTGACATTCTTCACAGAATTACAATAAAGCTATTTTAAATTTCATATAGAATTGAAGAAGACCCTGTATAACCAAGACAATCCTGAGCAAAAAGAACAAAGCTGGAAGCATCACGCTTCCTGACTCCAAAATATACTTCCAGACTACAGTTAAAAAAAAAAACAAAAAAAAACAACAAAAAAAACCACACACACACAGCATGGAACTGATAACAAAACAGAAATGTAGACCAATGGAGCAGAACAGAGACCTCAGAAATAACACCTCAAATCTATTGCCATCTGATCTTTGACAAATCTGAAAAAAACAAGTGAAAGGGATATCTTATTTGGTAAATGGTGCTGGGAAAACATACTAGCCATGTGCAGAAAACTAAAACTGGACCTCCTCCTCACATCTTATACAAAAATTAACTCAAGATGGATTGAAGACTTAAAAGCAAAACCCAAAACCATAAAAACCCAAGAAGAAAACTTAGGCAATACCATTCAGGACATAGGCATGGGCAGACTTCATGACTCAAAAACCAAAAGCAATGGCATCAAAAGCCAAAATTGACAAATGGGATTTACTTAAACTAAAGAGTTTCTGCACAGCAAAAGAAAGTATTATCAGAGTGAACAAGCAACCTACAGAATGGGAGAAAATTTTTGCAATCTATCCATCTGACGAAGGTCTATCTAGAATCTACAAGGAACTTAAACAAATTTCCAAGAACAAACAAACAAACAAAACTCAACATCACTGATCATCAGAGAAATGAAAATCAAAACCACAATGAGATACCATCTCACGCCAGTGAGAATGACAATTATTAAAAAGTCAGGAAACAATAGATGTTGGCGAGGATGCAGAGAAATAAGAATGCTTTTACACTGTTGGTGGGAATGTAAATTAGTTCAACCATTGTGGAAGAGAGTGTGGTGATTCCTCAAGGATCTAGAACCAGAAATACCATTTGACCCAGCAATCTCATTACTGGTTATATACTCCGCGGTGGCTCAAGCCTGTAATCCCAGCACTTTGGGAGGCCGAGATGGGCGGATCACGAGGTCAGGAGATCGAGACCATCCTGGCTAACACGGTGAAACCCGTCTCTACTAAACAATACAAAACTAGCAGTCCCAGCTACTCGGGAGGCAGAGGCAGGAGAATGGCGTAAACCGGGAGGCGGAGCTTGCAGTGAGCAGAGATCCGGCCACCGCACTCTAGCCTGGGTGACAGAGCGAGACTCCGTCTCAAAAAAAAAAAAAAAAAAAAAAAAAAAAAAAAAAAGATACATGCACATGTATGTTTATTACAGCACTATTTACAATAGTGAAGACATGGAACCAACCCAAATGCTTATGAATAATAGAATGGATAAAGAAAATGTAGTACACATATACCATGGAATACTATACAGCCATAAAAAAAAAAAAAATGAGATCATCTCCTTTACAGGGACATGGATGAAGCCCAAAGCCATCATCTTCAGCGACCTAACACAGGACCAGAAAACCAAACACCGCATGTTCTCACTCATAAGTGGGAGTTGAACATTGAGGACACATGGACACAGAGAGGGTAATAACACACCAGGGGCTGTTGGGGGTGAGGGGTGAGGGGAGGGAACTTAGAAGATGGGTCAATAGATGCAATAGGTGCAGCAAACCACAATGGCACATGCATACCTATAAACAAACCTGCACATTCTGCATATATATACCTTGTTTGCTTTTTTTTTTTTCTTTTAGAAGAAATAAAGAAAAAAATTAGGAAAAAAAAAAAAAAAAGAAAAGCTACCTATTGGGTACTATGCTCACTCCCTGGGTTACAGGACCCGTGCTTCATTCCTCAGCATCACACAGTATACCCATGTTACTAGTCGTCACGTATACCCTCATATGTAAAAGAAAAGTTGAAACTATATTTTTAAAATGTTTTACATCAAGGAAGAGCCCAGGACCTGATGGTTTCACTGTTGAATTCTACAAATATTTTAAAAAGAACTAATACAAATTATCCTCAAACTTCTACAAAAAATTGAAGAGGATTGATTCCTTCCTCACCCATGTTACAAGTCCAGCATTACCCTGATTCCACAACCATTCAAAGACACAACAAAATAAATACTCCAGGCCAGTATTTCTGATGAAAATAGTTGCAAAAATTCTCAGCAAGATACTAGCAAATGGTATCAACAGCACATTAAAATGATAATTTACTATGATCAGTTCATATTTTTCTTGGAGATGTAAGGATGGTTTATGGCATACAAATAAATAAATGTGATACAACACATTAACAGAAAAGCAAAAATTATTTGATTATTTCAATAGACACAAAAGTGCATTTTACAAAATCACCATCCTTTCAAGATAAGAACTCAAAAATTAGATGTAGAAGGTTTGTACATAAACACAATAAAAGCCATAGATGACAAACTCACAGTGAACTTAATACTGGATGGAGAGCAACTGAAAATATTTTCTCTAGAAATTAGTAACAAAACAAGAATGCCCATTTTCATTATTTCTATTCAAGACAGCACTGGAAGCATTAGCCAGAGCACTTAGGCATGAGAAAGAAATAACAGACATTCAAATTGAAAAGGAGAAAGTAAAACCGTCCCTGTTTGCAAAGAACATAATCTTACATGTAAAAAATACTAAAGATTCCACCAAAAATAGATATTAGAACTAATAAACAAATCCAGTAAAGTCACAGGACTCAAACTTAGCATACTAAAATTAGAAGCATTTCTTTCCTGATTTTTCTTCAACTTTTAAGTTCAGGGGTACATGTGCAGAATATGAAGGTTTCTTACATAGGAAAACGTATGCCATTACAGCCTGCTGCGTAGAAGATCCCATCCCCCAGGATCCAGCCAGCATCCAATAGCTATTCTTTCCAATGCTCTCCCTTTTCTCACCCCAACCCCTCTGACAGGCCCCAGTGTATGTTGTTCTTCCATGCGTCCATGTGTTCTCATCGTTCAGCTCCCACTTATAAGTGAAGACATGCAGTATTTGGTTTTCTGTTCTTGCATTAGTTTCCTGAAAATAATGGCTTCCAACTCCATTCATCTTCCTGCAAAGGACATGATGTCATTCCATTTTATGGCTGCATAGTATTTCATGGTGTATATGTACCACATTTTCTTTATTCAGTCTATCATTAATGGACATTTGGGTTGATTCCATGTCTTTGCTATTGTGAATAGTGCTGCAATGAACATATGTATGTATGTATCTTTATAACAGAATGATTTATATTCCTTTAGGTATATACCCAGTAATGGGATTGCTGGGTCAAATGGAGTTTCCGCACCTAGGTGTTAGAGGAATTGCCACACTGTCTTCCACAATGGTTGAACTAATTTATGCTCTCACCAACAGTGTAAAAACTTTCCTTTTTTTCCACATCCTTGCCAGCATCTGTTGCTTTGCCTTTTAGTAACAGCTATTCTAACTGGCATGATATGGTATCTCATTGCGGTTTTGATTTGGATTTCTCTAATGATCAGTGATGTTGAGCTTTTTTTCATGTTTTTGGCCACATATGTCTTCTTTTGAGAAGTGTCTATTTATGTTCTTTGCCCACTTTTTAATTGGGTTGTTTGTTTATTTTGTTGTTGTGAGTTTTAAGTTTCTTGTAGACTCTTGATATTAGACCATCGTCAGATGAATAGATTGCAAAATTTTTCTCCCATTCTGTAATTGGTCTGTTCACGCTGATGATTGTTTCCTTTGATGTGCAGAAGCTCTTTAATTAGATCCTAATTGTCAATTTTGCTTTTGTTGCAATTGCCTTTGGTGTTTCCATCATGAAATTTTTGCCCGTGCCTATGTCCTTAATGGTATTGCCTAGATATTCTTCTAGGGTTTTTATATTTTGGGGTTTTATATTTAAGTCTTTAATGTATCTTGAATTGAGTTTTGTATATCATGTAAGGAAGGGGTGCAGTTTCAATTTTCTGCATATGACTTGCCAGTTCTTCCAGCACCATTTATTAAATATAAAATCCTTTACCTATTGCCTATTTTTGTCAGGTTTGTCAAAGATCAGATGGTTGTAGGTGTGCAATCTTATTTCTGAGATCTCTATTCTGTTCCATTGGTCTATGTGTCTGTTCTTGTACCAATACTATGCCATATTGATTACTGTAGCCTTGTAATATAGTTTCAAGTCAGGTAGAGTGATGCCTCTTGCCTTGTTCTTTTTGCTTAGGATTGTCTTGGCAATTCGAACTCTGTTTTGGTTCCATAGGAACTTTAAAATAGTTTTTTTTTTCTAGTTCTGTGAAGAATTTCAATGGTACTTTATTGAGAATAACATTGACTCTATCAATTACTTTGGGCAGTATAGCCATTCACAAATTAATATTTGTATCCGTGGGCATGGAAATTTCTTTATTTGTATCCTCCCTGATTTATTTGAGCAGTGGTTTGTAGCTCTCCTTGAAGAGGTCCTTCACTTCCTTGTTAGCTGTATTCTTAGGTATTTTACTTTTTTTGTAGCAATTATGAATGGAAATTTATTAATGATTTGTGTCTCTGCTTGTCTGTTATTGTATAGGAATGTTTGCAATTTCTGCACGTTGATTTTGTATCCTGAGACTTTGCTGAAGTTGCTTATCAGTTTAGATAGCTTTTGGGATGACATGATGATGTTTTGAGATATAGGATCATGTCATCTGCAAACAAAAAAAATTTGACTTCCTCTCTTCCTATTTCAATACTCTTTATTTCTTTCTCTTGCCTGATTGCCTGGCCAGAACTTCCAATATTATGTTTAACAGGAGTGGTGAGAGAGGGCATGTTTGTCTTGTGTCCACTTTTAAGGGGAATACTTCCAGCTTTTGTCCATTCAGTGTGATGCTGGCTGTGGGTTTTTCATATATGGTTTTTATTATTTTGAGGTATGTTGCATGAATACCTTGTTTACCGAGAGTTTTTAACATGAAGTGATGTTGAATTCTATCAAAAGCCTTTTCTGCATCTATTGAGATAATCACATGTTTTATGTTTTAGTTCTGTTTATGGGATGAATCACATTCATTGATTTGCATATGTTAAACAAACCTTACATCCTGGGGATGAAGCCAACTTGATCGTGATAAGCCATGTGCTGCTGGATTCGGTTTGCCAATATTTTATTGAGAATTTTTGCACTGATTTTCATCGAGGATCTTGGCCTCAAGCTTTTTTTTGTTGGTGCTGTTGTTGTATCTCTGCCAGATTTGAATATCGAGATGATGCTGACCTCATAGAATGAGTTGAGGAGGAGTTCCTCCTTTTCAATTTTTTGGAATAGTTTCAGTAGAAATGGCACCAATTCTTCTTTGTACCTCTGGTAGAACTGAACTGTGAGTCCATCTGGTCCTGAGCTTTTTGGTGGGTAGGATATTCATTACTGCCTAAATTACAGCTTTTGATGAGACAATGGGGTTTTTGAAATATAATATCATGTCATCTGGAAACAAAAATAATTTGACTTCCTCTCTTTCTATTTCAATGCCCTTTATTTATTTCTCTTACCTAGTTGCCCTCACCAGAACTTCCAATACTACGCTTATTGGTCTCTTCAGGCATTTAATTTCTTCCTGGTTCAGTCTTGGGAGGATGTATGTCTCCAGAATTTATTAATTTCTTCTAGATTTGCTAGTTTAGGTTCATAGTTTATAGTATTCCCTAATGGTTGTTTGTAGTTCCGTGGTGTCCGTGGTGATATCCCTCTATTTCTGACTATGTTTATTCTATTCTTGTCTCTCTTATTCATTAGCCTAGCAAGAAGTCTCTATTTTATTTTTTTTTCAAAAACCAGCTCCTGAATTTGTTGCTTTTTTGAAGGTTGTTTTTCTGTTTGTGTGACTCTATCTCCTTCAATTTGGCTCTAATCTTGGTTATTTCTTGTCTTCTGCTAGCTTTGGGTTTGTTTTCTCTTGGTTTTCTAGTGTTTTTAGTAGAAATGTTAGGTTTTAACTTGACATCTTTCTAGCTTTGTGATGTGGACATTTAGTGCTGTACATTTCTCTCTTAACACTGCTTTAGCTGCATCCCAGTGATATTGGTATATTATCTCCTTGTTCTCATTGGTTTCAAAAAATCTTGATGTCTGCCTTAATTTCATTATTTACCCAAAAGTCATTCATGAATAAGTTATTCAAGTTCCATGTAGTTGTGTGGTTTTGAATGATTTTTTTTCCCAAGATTAAAATTAGCATGTACCAGCTCCTGCTTTGTTTATTCTTTTATTATTATACTTTCAATTCTGGGATACGTGTACAGAACATGCAGGGTTGTTAAACAGCTATACACGTGCCATGGTGGTTTGCATCACCCATCAACCCGTCATCTAAATTAGGTATTTCTTCTAATGCTATCCCTCCCCTAGCCCCCACCTCCCGACAGGCCCCAGTGTGTGATGTTCCTCCTGTGTCCATGTGTTCTCATTGTTCAACTCCCACTTATGAGTGAGAATATGGTGTTTGGTTTTCTGTTCCTGTGTTAGTTTGCTGAGAATGATGGTTTCCAGCTTCATCCATGTCCCTGCAAAGGACATGAACTCATCCTTTTTATGGCTGCATAGTATTCCATGGTGTATATGTGCCACATTTTCTTTATCCAGTCTATCATTGATGGGCATTTGGGTTGGTTCCAAGTCTTTGCTATTGTGAATAGTGCTGCAATAAACATACATGTGCATGTGTCTTTATAGTAGAATGATTTATAATCCTTTGGGTATATACCCAGTAATGGGATTGCTGGGTCAAATGGTATTTCTAGGTTCTAGATCCTTGAGGAATCGCCACACTGTCTTCCACAATGGTTGAACTAATTTACACCCACCAACAGTGTAAAGCATTCCTATTTCTCCACATCCTCTCCAGCATCTGTTGTTTCCTGACTTTTTAATGATCCCATTCTAACTGGTGTGAGATGGTATCTCATTGTGGTTTTGATTTGCATTTCTCTAATGACCAGTGATGATGAGCTTTTTTCATATGTTTGTTGCATAAATGTCTTCTTTTGAGAAGTGTCTGTTCATACCCTTCCCCACATTTTTGATGGGTTGTTTGTTTTTTTCTTGTAAATTTGTTTAAGTTCTTGTAGATTCTGGATATTAGCCCTTTGTCAGATGGATAGATTGCAAAAATTTTCTCCCATTCTGTAGGTTGCCTGTTCCATTCTGATGATAGTTTCTTTTGCTGTGCAGAAGCTCTTTAGTTTAATTAGATCCCATTTGTCAATTTTGGCTTTTGTTGCCATTGCTTTTGGTGTTTTAGTCATGAAGTCTTTGCCCATGCCTATGTCCTGAATGGTATTGCCTAGGTTTTCTTCTAGGGTTTTTATGGTTTTAGGTTTTACATTTAAGTCTTTAATCCATCTTGAGTTTTTTGTATAAGGTGTAAGGAAGGGTCCAGTTTCAGTTTTCTGCATATGGCTAGCCAGTTTTCCCAACACCATTTATTAAATAGGAATCCTTTTCCCCATTGCTTGTTTTTGTCAGGTTTGTCAAAGATCAGATGGTTGTAGATGGGTGTTATTTCTGAGTCTCTGTTCTGTTCCATTGGTCTATATATCTGTTTTGGTACCAGTACCATGCTGTTTTGGTTACTGTAGCCTTGTAGTATAGTTTGAAGTCAGGTAGCATGATGCCTCCAGCTTTGTTCTTTTGCTTAGGATTGTCTTGGCTATATGGGCTCTTTTTTGGTTCCATATGAAATTTAAAGTAGTTTTTCTAATTCTGTGAAGAAAGTCAATGGTAGCTTGATGGGGAATAGCATTGAATCTATAAATTACTTTGGGCAGTATGGCCATTTTCACGATATTGATTCTTCCTATCCATGAGGATGGAATGTTTTTCCATTTGTTTGTGTCCTCTCTTATTTCCTTGAGCAGTGGTTTGTAGTTCTCCTTGAAGAGGTCCTTCACATCCCTTGTAAGTTGTATTCCTAGGTATTTTATTCTCTTTGTAGCAATTGTGAATGGGAGTTCACTCATGATTTGGCTCTGTTTGTCTATTATTGGTGTATAGGAATGCTTGTGATTTTTGCACATTGATTTTGTATCCTGAGACTTTGCTGAAGTTGCTTATCAGCTTAAGGAGATTTTGGGCTGAGATGATGGGGTTTTCTAAATATACAATCATATCATCTGCAAACAGAGACAATTTGACTTCCTCTTTTTCTATTTGAATGCCCTTTCTTGCCTGATTGCCCTGGCCAGAACTTCCAATACTATGTTGAATAGGAGTGGTGAGAGAGGGCATCCTTGTCTTGTGCTGGTTTTCAAATGGAATGCTTCCAGCTTTTCCCATTCAGTATGATATTGGCTGTGGGTTTGTCATAAATAGCTCTTATTATTTTGAGATATGTTCCATCAATACCTAGTTTATTGAGAGTTTTTAGCATGAAGGGTGTTGAATTTTATCAAAGGCCTTTTCTGCATCTATTGAGATAATCATGTGGTTTTTGTCATTGGTTCTGTTTATGTGATGGATTATGTTTATTGATTTGTGTATGTTGAACCAGCCTTGCATCCCAGAGATGAAGCCAACTTGATCATGGTGGATAAGCTTTTTGATGTGCTGCTGGATTCGGTTTGCCAGTATTTTATTGAGGATTTTCGCATTGATGTTTATCAGGGATATTGGCCCGAAATTTTCTTTTTCTGTCTGTGTCTCTGCCAGGTTTTGGTATTAGGATGATTCTGGCCTCATAAAATGTTTTAGAGAGGAGTCCCTCTTTTTCTATTGTTTGGAATAGTTTCAGCAAAAATGGGACCAGCTCCCTTTGTACCTCTGGTCAAGTTCAGCTGTGAATATGACTGGTCCTGGGCTTTTTTTGGTTGATAGGCTATTAATAACTGCTCTTTTTAGAACTTGTTATTGATCTATTCAGGGATTCGTTTTCCTCCTGGTTTATTCTTGGGAGGGTATATGTGCCCAGGAATTTATCCATTTCTTCTAGATTTTCTAGTTTGTTTGCCTAGAGGTGTTTACACTATGCTTTGATGGTAGTTTTTATTCCTCTGTGATCAGTGGTGATATCCCCTTTATCATTTTTATTGTGTCTATTTGATTCTTCATATTTTTCTTCTTTATTAGTCTGGCTAGCAGTCTATCTATTTTGCTAATCTTTTCAATAAAACAACCCCTGGATTCATTGATTTTTGAAGGGTTTTGTGTCTCATCTCCTTCAGTTCTGCTCTGATCTTAGTTATTTCTTGTCTTCTGCTAGCTTTGAATTTGTTTGCTCTTGTTTCTCTAGTTCTTTTAATTGTGATGTTAGGGTGTCAATTTTAGATCTTTCCTGCTTTCTCTGGGCATTTAGTGCTATAAATTTCCTCTAAACACTGCTTTAGCTGTGTCCCAGTGACTCTGGTACATTGTGTCTTTGTTCTCATTGGTTTCAAAGAACTTATTTATATTTGCCTTATTTTTGTTATTTACCCAGTAGACATTCAGGAGCAGGTTGTTCAGTTTCCATGTAGTTGTGGTTTTGAGTGAGTTTCTTAATCCTGAGTTCTAATTTGATTGCACTGTGGTCAGAGACTGTTTGTTATGATTTCCGTCTTTTGCATTTGCTGAGGAGTGTTTTACTCCAATTATGTGGTCAATTTTAAAATAAATGTGATGTGGTGCTGAAAAGAATGTATATTCCATTGATTTGGAGTGGAAAGTTGTGTAGATGTCTATTAGGTCCACTTAATTCAGAGCTAACTTCGCATTTTGAATATCCTTGTTAATTTTGTGTTTCATTGATCTGTAAGATATTGACAGTGGGACATTAAAGTCTCCTACTCTTATTGTGTGGGAGTCTAAGTCTCTTTGCAGGTCTCTAAGGACTTGTTTATGAATCTGGGTGCTCCTGTGCTGAATGCATATATATTTAGATAGTTAGCTCTTCTTGTTGCATTGATCCCTTTACCATTATGTAATGCCCTTCTTTGTCTTTCGTGATCTTTGTTGGTTTAAAGTCTCTTTCATAAGAGACTAGGATTGCAAACCCTGCTTCTTTTGCTTTCCATTTTCTTGGTAAATATTCTCCATCCCTTAATTTTCAGCCTATGTGTGTCTTAGTATGTGAAATGGGTCTTCTGAATACAGCAAACCTATCGGTCTTGACTCTTTATCCAATTTGCCAGTCTGTGTCTTTTAATTGGGGCATTTATCCCATTTACATTTAGTGTTAATATTGTTATGTGTAAATGTGATTTTGTCATTATGATGCTAGCTAGTTATTTTGCCCATTAGTTGATGCAGTTAATTCATAGTGTCAATGGTCTTTACAATTTGGTATGTTTTGCAGTGGCTGGTACTGGTTTTTCCTTTCCATGTTTAGTGCTTCCTTCAGGAGCTCTTGTAAGGCAGGCCTGGTGGTGACAAAATCTCTCAGCATTTGCTTGTCTGTAAAGGATTTTATTTCTCCTTCATGAAGCTTAGTTTGGCTGGATATGAAATTCTGGGTTGAAAATTCTTTTCTTTAAGAATGTCGAATATTGGCCCCCACTCTCTTCTGGCTTGTAGGGTTTCTGCAGAGAGATCTGCTTTTAGTCTGATGGGCTTCCCTTTGTGGGTAGGTAACCCGACCTTTCTCTCTGGCTGCCCTTGACATTCTTTCCTTCATTTCAGCCTTGGTGAATCTGATGATTATATGTCTTGGGGTTGCTCTTCTTGAGGAGTATCTTTGTGGTGTTCTCTGTATTTCCTGAGTTTGAATGTTGGCCTGTCTTGCTAGGTTGGGGAAGGTCTCCTGGATAATATTCTGCAGAGTGTTTTCCAGTTTGGTTCCATTCTCCCTGTCACTTTCAGATACACCAATCAAACATATGTTTGGTCTTTTCACATAGTCCTATACTTCGTTCCTTTTCATTTTTTTTTCTCTAATCTTGTCTTCATGCTTTATTTAATCAATTGATCTTCAATCTCTGATATCCTTCTTCTGCTTGATCAATTTGGCTATTGATACTTGTGTATGCTTCATAAAGTTCTTGTGCTGTGTTTTTCAGCTCCATCAGGTCATTTATGTTTCTTCTCTAAACTGGTTATTCTAGTTAGCAATTCCTCTAACCTTTTTCAAGGTTCTTAGCTTCCTTGCATTGGGTTAGAACATGCTCCTTTAGCTTGAGGAGTTTGTTATTACCCACCTTCTGAAGCCTACTTCTGTCAATTCATCAAACTCATTCTCCATCCAGTTTTGTTCCTTGCTGGCAGGAGTTGTGATCCTTTGGAGGAGAAGAGGCATTCTGGTTTTGGAATTTTCAGCCTTTTTGTGCTGGTTTTCCTCATCTTTGTGGATTTATCTACCTTTGGTCTTTGATGTTGGTGACCTTCGTATGGGGTTTCTCTTTGGACGTCCTTTTTGTGGATGTTGATGTTATTCTTTTCTGTTTGTTAGTTTTCCTTCTGACAGTCAGGCCCCTCAGCTGTAGGTCTACTGGAGTTTGCTGGAGGTCCACCCAGCCCTGTTTGCCTGGGTATCACCAGCAGAGGCTGCAGAACAGCAAAGATTGCTGCCTGCTTCTTCCTCTGGAAGCTTCATCCCAGAGGGGTACCTGCCAGATGCCAGCCATAGCTCTCCTGTATGAGGTGTCCATCAACCCCTGCTGGGAGGTGTCTCCCAGTCAGGAGGCACAGGGGTCAGGGACCCACTTGAGGAGGCAGTCTTTTTTAGCAGAGCTGAGCACTGTGCTGGGAGATCTGCTGTTCTCTTCATAGTCAGCAGGGAGAAACATTTAAATCTGCTGAAACTGCACCCACAGCTGCGCCTTCCCCCAGGTGATATGTCCCAGGGAGATAAGAGTTTTATATATAAGCCCCTGACTGGGGCTGCTGCCTTTCTTTCAGAGATGCCCTGCCCAGAGAGGAGGAATCAGAGGCAGTCTGGCACAGTGGCTTTGCTGAGCTGCTGGTGGGCTTTGCCCAGTTCAAATTTCCTGGCAGCTTTATTTACACTGTGAGGGAAAAACGGCCTACTCAAGCCTCAGTAATGGTGAATGCCTCTCCCCCAACCAAGCTTGAGTTTCCCAGGTCAATTTCAGACTGCCATGCTCGCAGTGAGTATTTGAAGTCAGTGGATCTTAGCTTGCTTGTCTCTGTGTGGGTGGGATCTGCAGAGCTAGATCACTTGGCTCCCTGACTCCAGCCCCTTTTCCAGGGGAGTAAATGATTCTCTCTTGCTGGCATTCCAGGCGTCACTGGGGTATGAAAACAAACTCCTGCAGCTAGCTCTGTGTCTGCCCAAATCGCTGCCCAGTTTTGTGCTTGAAACCCAGGGCCCTGGTGGCATAGGCACCTGAGGGAAACTCCTGGTCTGCGGGTTGTGAAGACCATAGGAAATGTATAGTACCTGGGCCGGAGTGCACCGTTCCTCATGGCACCATCCCTCATGGCTTCCCTTGGCTAGGGGAGGGAGTTTCCTGACCCCTTGCTCTTCCTGGGTGAGGAGATGCCTCACCCTGCTTCTGCTTGCTCTCTGTGAACTCCACCCACTGTCTAACCAGTCCCAGTGAGATGAACTGGGTACCTCAGTTGGAAATGCAGAAATAACCCACCTTTTGCATTGATCTCACTGGAAGCTGCAGACCAGAGCTGTTCCTATTTGACCATCTTGCCAGGCACCTTGAGTGAATTTTTAAATGTTGAGTTCTAATTTGATTGTGCTGTGGTCTGAGAGACTATTTGTTATAATTTCAGTTCTTTTGGACTTGCTGAGTAGTGTTTTACTTCTTTCTATGTGGTCAACTTTAGAGTAAGTGCCAAGTGACAATGAGAAAAATGTATATTCTGTTGTTTTTGGGTGGAGAGTTCTCTAGGTATCTATCAAGTCCACTTGATCCAGAGCTAAGTTCAGGTCCTGAGTACCTGGATATGTTACAGTTTTCTACAATTATTGTGTGAAAGTCTAAGTCTCCTTGTAGGTCTCTAAGAACTTGCTTTGTGAATCTGGGTGCTTTTGTATTGGGTGCATATATATTTAGGATAGTTATCTCTTCTTGTTGAATTGAACCCTTTTACCATTATGTAATGTCCTTCTCTGTCTTTTTTGATCTTTGTTGGTTTAAAGTCTGTTTTGTCAGAAACTAGGATTGCAACCCCTGCTTTTTTGTGTTTTCTACTTGCTTGGTAAATATTCCTTCATCCCTTTATTTTGAGCTTATGTGTGTTTTTGCATGTCAGATGGGTGTTTTGAAAACAGCATACTAATGAGTCTTGGCTATTTATCTAGCTTGTCATTCTGTGTCTTTTGACTGGGGCATTTAGCCCACTTACATTTAAGGTAAGTATTATGTGTGAATTTGATCCTGTCATCGTGATGCTAGTTGGCTATTTTTCAGACTTGTTTATGTGATTGCTTCAGTGTCACTGGTCTGCGTACTTCAGTGTGTTTCTGTCACGGCTGGAAATAGGTTTTCCTTTACATATTTGGTGCTTCCTCCAGGTGCTCTTGCAAAGCAGATCTGGTGGTTATGAATTCCCTCAACATTTGCTTGTCTGAAAAGGATCCTATTTCTCCTGCATTGACAAAGCTTAGTTTGGCCAGTATTTATCCGAATCTTCTGGCTTGTCAAGTTTTCACTGAGAAGTCCACTGTTAATCTGATGGGCTTCCCTTTGTAGTTGACCTCACCTTTCTGGCTGCCCTTATCAGTTTTTCTTTGATTTTGACATTAGAGAATCTGATGATTATTTATCTTGGGTTTGTCTTCTCATGAAACATCTTGGTGTTCTCTGCATGTCCTGAATTTGATGTTGGCCTGTCTTGCTAGGTTGGGGAATTTCTCCTGTATGATATCCTGAAGTATGTTTTCCAACTTGGTTCCATTCTCCCCTTCTCTTTCAGGTATCCCAATCAGTCGTAGGTTCAGTATCTTTATATAATTGCATATTTCTTGGAGTATTTGTTCATTCCTTTTCATATTTCTTTTTCTATTCTTGTTGCCTGTCTTATTTCTGAAAGATAATTTTTAAGCTCAGAGATTCTTTCCTCCACTTGGTCTATTATACTATTCATACTTGTAATTGCATTGTCAAGTTCTCATGATGTATTTTTCAACTCTATTAGGTCAGTTATTTTCCTCTTTAAACTGGCTCTTCTGGCTATCAGCTCCTGTATTGTTTTATCATGATTTGTAGCTTCTTCACATTGGGTTACTCCTTTACTTCTTTACATTTGGGTTACTCCTTTACGTCTTTACATTGAGTTACTCCTTTAGCTCAGCAAATTTTATTATTACCCACATTCTGAAGCCTACTTCTGTCAATTCAGCCATTTCAGCTCAGTCCATTTCTGTGCCATTGCTGGAGAGGCGTTGTAGTCATTTGTAGGAAAAGAGGCTCTCTGGATTTTTTAGTTTTCTGCATTTTTGCATTTATTCTTTCTTACTTTTGTGGGCTTATCTATCTTCAATCTTTGAGGTTGCTGAGCTTTGAATGTGTTTTTTTTTGTGGAGTCCTTTTTGTGATGTTGTTGTGGTTTTCTGTTTGTTTTACTTTTAACAGTTGGGCCACACAACTGTAGGATTGCTGTGGTTTGCTGGAGGTCGACTTCAGACCCCAATTGCCTCAATTTTTCCTGTACCTGGAGGTATCACCAGTGAAATCCACAAAACAGCAAAGATGGCAGCCAACTTCTTTATTTGGAAGCTCCATCCCAGGTATGTACTGACCTGTTGCCAGCCTGCACACACTGGTAGGAGGTGGCTGAAGATCCCCATTGGGAGGTCTCATCCAGTCAAGAAGAATGTGATCAGGGACCCACCCAAAGAAGCAGTCTAGCCACTTTTTGGTAGAATAGGTTAGCTGCATTGGGGGATACTCTTGCTTGTCCAGACCACAACCAGCAGGCTCGAGTGGCAGAGTCAACTGAACCACAGAGGTGGTAGCAACTTCTCTCCCTAGAAACTCAGACTCATCTCAGGCAGAGTCCAACCCACTGCCATTGCCTGGCTCAAATTCCAAGCTAGTGAGTTTTAACTTGTGAGGTCCAATGGAAGTGGAACCTGCAGAATGATGCTGCTTGGGTGCCTGGATTCAGATCCCTTCCTAGGGATATATATGCATGCCACTCCTGAGTGGGCTGTTACTCTCCCCCTACCACTTTTTGTCATTCTCCATGGTTGGGTTGTTTGCCTAGTCAGTTACCAGTATAAGAACCTGGATATTTCAGTTAAAGGTGCTGAATTTACTCACCACTTTCATTCCTCTCCATGAGTGCCATGGACTGCAGCTGCTTCTAATGAACCATCCTGGACCCTCTCGGAAGAATTTCTATATGCTAATAGTAAGTTATTTGACAAAAGAGAAATATATTCCATTTATGATAGCTACAAAAAATAAGATACCTAGGAATAAACTTAAGCAAGTAGTTGAAAGATTTCTACGTTAAAATTATAAAGCTCTTATGAAAGAAATGGAAAATAACAGAAACAAACGGAAAAATATTCCACATTCATAAATTGGAATAATTAATATTGTTAAAATTGCCATACGACTCAAAGCAATCTACACATTTATTGCAATCCCTAACGAAATACCAATGTTATTCTCTATAGAAATACAAAAAGCAATTCTATACTTCATATGGAACCGTAAAAGACCCCAAAGAGCCAAAGCAATTCTGAGCAAAAGGAGCAAAGCTGGAAGAGTCACACTATGTGACTTCAAATGAAAACTACCAAGTTATAGTAAGCAAAACAGCATGATACTGGCATAAAAACAGTCACATAGACCAATGGAACAGAATATAGAGGCCAGCAATAAATTTATGCACCTACATCCAGCTTGTTTATGACAAAGATGCTAAGAGCACACACTGGGGAAAAGAGTGTCTTAAATAAATAGTAATAGGACATATCTCGATGAGGTCTTAACAGGATGCAGGTTATATCATCATCACTTTGTAGAGGTCCTCCCTTGGTATTAGAATTGGGGAACTGGAGTGACAGCCCTTCCTCATGAAACACCAATAAAGACACGCAATTTACTGCTTTTTGTATAATGCGAACAGTACCCACTAAATTTAATAATGTATCTTCATTTAGAAGAGGCTTCTTGGGAAAAAAAATTCAAGTATGTTTGTGTCAAAGGAAGCTTTCTCTGGGCTTGAGATGCATTCAAAGTTATTCTTTAAAATGGGCATCAACATGAAATACTCACTGACCATTCCAGTTTTTTAACAATAAGCAAACAACTCTCTATAGAGCTCCAAAAGCAGGTAAAACTACAATGAAGAGATGTTCTTTCCATGACATAAAATCAGATGAAAAGGAAGTATATCATCCTTTGTCTTAGGTTTTTATTTCTTCTGATCCTCATGTTACACTTCAATAGTCATGCACGTGTGTGTCTTGTGACCCATGTGCAGTTAAGCAGTTAATAGGACCATTACTGTTTATCCTGTGACCATGGTAGTCATGATTAATTTGCATCTCAGTCTCTTTAGAACTTTCAGTAAGTTGCAATTTTAAGGTCTTTGGTAATTCCACCTGCCAAATTTCTGCAGCTTGTAATAACTCTGAGCCAGTGATTAAATGCACACAAGTATCAATTTTCCCCTCTCTTTTGCTATCTCTTTGAAAAGGCCCCTTGAAAAGGTCTGGATCTTGTGGTGAGATAAATTTGCCTTGTTTCCATTTCAAGTTTCCTATTCTCCTGGAGCCCTGTTTGACTTTGTGTGTTGTTATGAATAAAATTTGAAGTGTCCAACATCTTAACCTGTAGACAGGCACCTCTCTAGAGTGATTCAATAAAATTCATCTGGGTTTAGTTCTGATTCCACCAGCACATCAGGAGGGTCATTTGTACTACTTCAAATCCTGGGAGCACAATCCCAGAGCCTTTACATACTGATATGCAGCAACACTAAAGTGCCTAGAAACATTGCATAGAAGTTTTTGCATTGTTTAAATAATTTTGAGACTTCTTCATGGTTTTGGTGTAAGCTGATACTAGATTTGAATAGTTTCCTTTAATAATTGTTTAGCCATGTCACTCTAGGGATTTGATGAATAGGTGTAGGGAACGCCAAACAAATGTCAGCAAAGTGAGGAAGTGACATGGTTATTGTATGATCCCAGCATCATTGCCTGTGAATTGTTGTGGCTTTATGTGTAGGATGGTTTCCCTCATGGGTAAAACCTACAGGGTCTCAGCTCATCACCTATTGACATAGTGGTCCAACATGAGAGTCTCCCAGGCTCTTGTATTTCATTATGCCAAAAACACGCTGGAGTGTCTATGCCTTGAATAGTCTTAGCACCTGAGTCAGGAATTCCCTCTGTGCCACCCAAGAACTTTGCTGACACAAATTGGGGTCTTCAAATCATGTAGCTAAGGGAAGAGGTTTTTTTAAGCTCCAATCAGTATTTCACATTTGGAGAGTGGAAGTGACATGGCTGATACCACAGAGATGTATGTGGGATCTTATGGAGGCTTAGCTTTCTTCAGAGCCACAATTTAGGGTAGAAAGGTTTGGCTACACTCAACAGGGGCAACAGGCAGTGCACAGCAGCACAGACATTTGCCAACAAACAATAGAACCATCCCAGAGAGAGCCAAAGCCATGAGCAATCTAAAGCAATTTGCTTCAATCTTAGTGCATGACCACACACCCTGCTTGCTGCATCAGTTGTCAGTGTGTTAAAGATCTAAATAACACTCGAGAACACTAAGCTATGTGTGTGTGTGCAGAGAGAGACACAATGAGGAAGTGAAAGCAAAATGCACTCCCAGGTCCCAAGAGTTTAGGGGTGTCAACAGGCAGTTTAGAGACAGTGCAGTGATCAGCCAGTGATTGGTAGAGAGGGAGAAAAGAGGTGGGGTGGGGAATACCTGTGGGACTATGCTTTTATTGGGGTCCTTGGGCATTATCTCTTAGGCTTTTCTTCAGGGGTTGTAAACTGGCTAGTATAAAGAAAACATGCATGAAAGGGGAGTTTATTTATATGGGCTTGAGATGCATTCAAAGTTATTCTTTAAAAATGGGCATCAACATGAAATACTCACTGACCATTCCAGTTTTTCTTAACAATAAGCAAACAACCTCTATAGAGCTCCAAAAATTTTTAGCGTAAGCAGGTAAAACTGCAATGAAGAGATGCTTGTTTCCATGACATAAAAATCCAGATGAAAAGGAGAAGTATTGCTTCATCCTTTGTCTTAGGTTTTTATTTCTTCTGATCCTCATGTTACACTTCAATAGTCATGCACGTGTGTGTCTTGTGACCCATGTGCAGTTACAGTTAATAGACCCATTACTGTTTATCCTGTGACCATGGTAGTCATGGATTAATTTGCATCTCAGTCTCTTTAGAACTTTCAGTAAGTTGCGAATTTTAAGGTCTTTGGTAATTCCACCCAATCGCCAAATTTCTGCAGCTTGTAATAACTCTGAGCCAGTATTAAATGCACACAAGTATCAATTGCCCCTCTTTTGCTATCTCTTTGGGAAAAGCCCTTGAAAATGGTCTGGATCTTGTGGTAGATAAATTTGCCAGTTTCCATTTCAAGTTTCTGTTCTCCCTGGAGGCCCTGTTTGACTTTGTGTGTTGTTATGAATAAAATTTGAAGTGTCCAACATCTTAACCTGTAGACAGGCACCTCTCTCTAGAGTGATTCAATAAAATTCATCTGGGTTTAGTTCTGATTCCACCAGCACATCAGGAGGGTCATTTGTACTACTTCAAATCCCTGGGAGCACAATCCCAGAGCCTTTACATACTGATATGCAGCAACACTTTGAAGTGCCTAGAAACATTGCATAGAAGTTTTTGCATTGTTTAAATAATTTTGAGACTTCTTCATGGTTTTGGTGTAAGCTGATACTAGATTTGGAAGCCCTTAGTTTTTAATAATTGTTTAGCCATGTCACTCTAGGGATTTGATGAATAGGGGTGAGGAACGTCAAACAAATGTCAGCAGCAAGTGAGGAAGTGACATGGTTATTGTAGATCCCAGCAGCATCATTGCCTGTGAATTGTTGTGGATTTATGTGTAGGATGGTTTCCCTCATGGGTAAAACCTACAGGGTCTCAGCTCATCACCTATTGACATAGTGGTCTAATACATGAGAGTCTCCGAGCTCTTGTATTTCAATTATGCCAAGCACGTGGTGTCTATGCCCAATAGTCTTAGCACCAAGTCAGGAATTCCCCTCTTCTGTGCCAGAACTTTATGACACAAATTGGGGTCTTCAAATCATGTAGCTAAGGGAAGAGGTTTTAAAAATTTAAGCCAATTTTACTCCAATCAGTATTTCACATTTGGGAGAGTGATAGTGACATGGCTGCCACTCTTGTCATACCAGAGATGGAAATATGTGGATCTTATGGAGGGCTTAGCTTTTCCAGAGCCACAATTTAGGGTAGAAAGGTTTGGCTACACTCAACAGGGGCAACAGGCAGTAATGCACAGCAGCACAGACATTTGCCAACAAACAATAGAACCATCCCACATGGTGTTAGTCAACTGAGAGAGCCAATCCTGAGCCATGAGCAATCTAAAGCAATTTGCTTCAATCTTAGTGCACATGACCACACACCCTGCTTGCTGCATCAGTTGTCAGGGTGTGTTAAAGATCTTAAATAACACTCGGGAGAACACTAAGCTATGTGTGTGTGTCAAGAGAGACACAATGAGGAAGTGAAAGCAAAATGCATGAAATAAGCTTATTACTCCCAGGTCCCAAGAGTTTAGGGGTGTCAACAGGCAGTTTAGAGACAGTGCAGTGATCAGCCAGTGATTGGGGAGCCAGAGAGGGAGAAAAGAGGTGGGGTGGGAGGGACCTGTGGGACTATGCTTTTATTGGGGTCCTTGGGCATTATCTCTTAGGCTTTTCTTCAGGGGTTGTAAACTGGCTAGTATAAAGAAAACATGCATGAAAGGGGAGTTTATTTATATGGATCTGCTATTGACTATTAAATTTTATCATAATCAACCGCTGTGCATTGTTGAGTTTGGGTTAGTGAGATGGGGAACATGTAGGTTATATTGCAAATAACCACCTGGAAAGGGACAGTTTTAAGTAGGCCAAAGGTGACAATTCATGACTAAGTCACAAACAATTTATATTAGGCCAGAAGAGATGCTGAAGCAACAACTATATTAAACAAATTTATGAAAAATGGGTCATATGGTAGTTCTATTTTTAATTTTCTGAGGAATGTACACAGTGTATTCCATAATGGCTGTATAAACTTAAATTCTCACCAACAATGGATAAGGGTTCCCTTTTCTTCACACTCTTGCCAATGCTTGTTATATTCTGTCTTTTTAATAATAATCATACTAACCCATTTGGGGTGATATCTCATTGTAGTTATGATTTGCTTTTCCCTGGTTAGAGATTTGAGCACTTTTTTTATATTACATATAGGACATCTGTACATTTTCTATGGAAAAATATGTATTCGGTTACTTAGCACAACTTTTATTTTTTATTTTTTGCTATTGAGGTGCATGAGTTTCTTATATTTTTTGGATATTAACTCTTTATCAAAGATAGTCTGCACATATTTTCACCCAAACCATCAGTTACCTTTTCATTTTGTTAATTGTTTGCTATGTAGAATCTTTTTACTTTAATGTATTTCCAGGCCGGGCGCGGTGGCTCAAGCCTGTAATCCCAGCACTTTGGGAGGCCGAGACGGGCGGATCACAAGGTCAGGAGATCGAGACCATCCTGGCTAACACGGTGAAACCCCGTCTCTACTAAAAAATACAAAAAATTAGCCGGGCGAGGTGGCGGCGCCTGTAGTCCCAGCTACTCGGGAGGCTAAGGCAGGAGAATGGCGTGAACCCGGGAGGCGGAGCTTGCAGTGAGCTGAGATCCAGCCACTGCACTCCAGCCTGGGTGACAGAGCGAGACTCCGTCTCAAAAAAAAAAAAAAAAAAATGTATTTCCATTGCTTATTTTGGCTTTTGTAGCCAGTACTTTTGGTGCCTAATTAAAAAAAAAAAGAAAACTCATTGCCAAAACTAACATCAAGGAACTTTTTCCTCTACATTTTTATCTAGGAATGTTGTGAATTAAGATCTTACATTTAATTCTTTGACCCATTTTTAGTTGCCTTTTGTGTGTAGTGTAAGATGAGAGACCAATTTTATTTTATTTTATTTTTTTGCATGTCGATATACATTATTCCAAACACATTTTGTAGAAGAGACCCTTTTTCTACATTGTATATTTCTGCCATTTTTGTGGAAAATTAGTTGACCATACATGTATGGGTTCATTTCTGGGCTTTGTTCTGTTCTATTTATTTATGTACCTATTTGTTATACCAGCACTCTACTCTTTTAGTTATTATAGCTTTGTAATATAGCTTGAAATCAAAAAGTATGGTTGTGTTAGTCCATTTTCACCCTGCTATAAAGAACTCCCCTGAAACTGGGTAATTTATAAAGGAAAGAGGTTTACTTGACTCACAGTTCCACATAGCTGGGGAGGCCTCAGGGAACTAACAATCATGGCAGAAGGCAAAGGCGAAGAAAGTACCTTCTTCACAAGGTGGCAGGGAAATAAAAGAGGGAGCAGGGAAAAACACTACTTTTAAAATTATCAGATCTCGTGAGAACTCACTCACTATCACAAGAACAGCATGAGGGAAACTGCCCCCATAATCAAATCACCTCCTACCAGATCTCTCCCTTAACATGTGGGGATTACAATTCAAGATGAGACTTGAGTGGGGACACAGAGCCAAACCATACCATGCTGCCCTTGGTCCCTCCCAAATCTCATTCTTTTAACATTTGAAAACCAATCATGTCTTCCCAACAGTCCCCCAAAGTCTTAACTCATTTCAGCATTAACTCAAAAGTCTAAGTCCAAAGTCTTATCTGACACAAGGCAAATTTCTTCTGCCTATGAGCCTGTAAAATCAAAAGCAAGTTAGTAACTTCCAAGATGCAATGGGGATACAGGCATTGGGTAAATGTTCCCATTTCAAAATGGAAAAATTGGCCAAAACAAAGGGACTACAGGCCCCATGCAAGTCTACAATCCAGTGAAGCAGTCATTCAATCTTAAAGCTCCAAAATGATCTCCTTTGACTCCATGTCTCACATCCAGAGCACACTGATGCAAAGGGTGGGCTCCCACGGCCTTTGACAGCTCCTTCATGGGCTGGCATTGAGTGCCTGTGAGATTTCTAGGTGTATGTTTCAAGCTGTGAGTGGATCTACCATTCTGGGGTCTGGAGGATGGTGGCTCTCTTCTCAAGCTCCATGAGGCTGTGCCTCAGTGGGGGAATCTGTGTGGGGATTTCAACCCCACCTTTTCCTTCCACACTGCCCTAACAGAGGTTTTTCCATGAGAGTTCTGCCCCTGCAGCAGACTTCTGCCTGGACATCCAGACATTTCCATACATCCTCTGAAATCTAGGTGGCCCAAACCTCAATTCTTGACTTCTGTGCACCCACAGATTCAACACCACATGGAAGGGGTCAAGGCTTGGGGCTTGCACCCTCTGATTAAAAGGCCTGAGCTATACATTAACCCTTTTAAGCTGCAGCTGAAGCTGAAGAAGCTGGGATGCAGGGTGTCATGTCTTGAGGCTGCACACATCAGTGTGGACCTGAGCCAGACCCATAAAACAATTTTTTTCCTCCGAAGCCTTTGGACCTGTGATTGGAGGGGCTGTCTTGAAGATCTCTGACATGCCCTGGAGACACTTTTGCCATTGTCTTGATGATTAACACTCCACTCCTTTTGTAGAAGAGACCCTTTTCTACATTGTATATTTCTGCCATTTTGTGGAAAATTAGTTGACCATACATGTATGGGTTCATTTCTGAGCTTTGTTCTGTTCTATTTATTTATGTACCTATTTGTTATACCAGCACTCTACTCTTTTAGTTATTATAGCTTTGTAATATAGCTTGAAATCAAAAAAATGGTTGTGTTAGTCCATTTTCACCCTGCTATAAAGAACTCCCCTGAAACTGGGTAATTTATAAAGGAAAGAGGTTTACTTGACTCACAGTTCCACATAGCTGGGGAGGCCTCAGGAACTAACAATCATGGCAGAAGGCAAAGGCGAAGAAAGTACCTTCTTCACAAGGTGGCAGGGAAATAAAAGAGGAGCAGGAAAAACACTACTTTTAAAATTATCAGATCTCGTGAGAACTCACTCACTATCACAAGAACAGCATGAGGAAACTGCCCCCATAATCAAATCACCTCCTACCAGATCTCTCCCTTAACATGTGGGGATTACAATTCAAGATGAGACTTGAGTGGGGACACAGAGCCAAACCATACCATGCTGCCTTGGTCCCTCCCAAATCTCATTCTTTTAACATTTGAAAACCAATCATGTCTTCCCAACAGTCCCCAAAGTCTTAACTCATTTCAGCATTAACTCAAAGTCTAAGTCCAAAGTCTTATCTGACACAAGGCAAATTTCTTCTGCCTATGAGCCTGTAAAATCAAAAGCAAGTTAGTAACTTCCAAGATGCAATGGGGATACAGGCATTGGGTAAATGTTCCCATTTCAAAATGGAAAAATTGGCCAAAACAAAGGGACTACAGGCCCCATGCAAGTCTACAATCCAGTGAAGCAGTCATTCAATCTTAAAGCTCCAAAATGATCTCCTTTGACTCCATGTCTCACATCCAGAGCACACTGATGCAAAGGGTGGGCTCCCACGGCCTTTGACAGCTCCTTCATGGGCTGGCATTGAGTGCCTGTGAGATTTCTAGGTGTATGTTTCAAGCTGTGAGTGGATCTACCATTCTGGGGTCTGGAGGATGGTGGCTCTCTTCTCAAGCTCCATGAGGCTGTGCCTCAGTGGGGGAATCTGTGTGGGGATTTCAACCCCACCTTTTCCTTCCACACTGCCCTAACAGAGGTTTTTCCATGAGAGTTCTGCCCCTGCAGCAGACTTCTGCCTGGACATCCAGACATTTCCATACATCCTCTGAAATCTAGGTGGCCCCAAACCTCAATTCTTGACTTCTGTGCACCCACAGATTCAACACCACATGGAAGGGGTCAAGGCTTACTTGCACCCTCTGATTAAAAGGCCTGAGCTGTACATTAACCCTTTTAAGCTGCAGCTGAAGCTGGGATGCAGGGTGTCATGTCTTGAGGCTGCACACATCAGTGTGGACCTGGAGCCAGACCCATAAAACAATTTTTTCCTCCGAAGCCTTTGGACCTGTGATTGGAGGGGCTGTCTTGAAGACTCTGACATGCCCTGGAGACACTTTCCCATTGTCTTGATGATTAACACTCCACTCCTTGTTGCTTATGCAAATTTCTGCAGCCAGCTTGAATTTCTCCCCAGAAAAAAATTTTTTTTCTACTGCATAATCATAATCTTGATTGCTTCACTACCTAGTAATTTATTCTGCCGGATACCCTAAATTATCTCTCTCAAGTTCAAAGTTCCACAGATCTCTAGGGCAGAGGCCAAATGCCACCAGACTCCTTGCTAAAGCATAGCATGAGTGACCTTTGTTTCAGTTTCCAGTAAGTTTCTCATCTCTATCTGAGACCACCTCAGCCTGGACTTCATTATCCACATCACTAGCAGCATTTTGGTCAAGAACATTCAAAAATCTCTAGAAAATTCCAAACTTTCCTACATCTTTCTGTCTTTTTCTGAGCCCTCCAAACAGTTCCATCATCTGCTTGTTACCCAGTTCCAAAGTTGCTTCCACATTTTCAGGTTATCTTTATAGCAATACATCACTATACCAGTACAGATTTTCTGTGTTAGTTCATTTTCACGTTGCTATAAGCCTTCCCTGAGACTGGGTAATTTTAAAGGAAAGGGGTTTAATTTACTCACAGTTCTGCATGGCTAGGGAGACCTCAGGAAACTTACGACCATGGTGGAAGGTGAAGTAGAAGCAAGTACCTTCTTCACAAGGTGGCAGGAAACAAAGAGAGGGAGCAGGGGAAACCACCACTTATGAAACCACCAGATCTCATGAGAACTCTCACTATCACAAGAACAGCATGGGAAAAACTTCCCCCATGATCTAATCACCTCCCACCAGGTCTCTCCCTTGACATATGGGGATTACAATTCAAGATGAAGTTTGAGTGGGAACATAGAGCCAAACTACAACAGTGGTGCTTTCAATTTTGTTATTTTTGCTCAAAATGGCTTTAGCTCTTCAGGGTCATTCGTGGTTTCATATACATGTTAGAATTATGTTTTCTATTTTTGTGATAAATGCTATTGAAATTTTGATAGAGATTGTGTTGAATCTGTAGATTTATTTGGGTATCATAGACATTTTAACAAGGGTACTTTTAATCCATGAATATAGGATATTTTTCTATTTATTTGTGTCTTCTATTTCTTTCATCAATGCAGTGTACAAATCTTTCACTTCCTTGTTAAATAAAAGCCTAAGTATTTTATTTTTTTGTGATGCTATTGGAAATAAAAATATTTTCTTGATTTTGTTTTGTGTAGTTTATCATAACTGATATTTATAGCCATCCTCTTCTACTACTCATTCCATGTTAGTTTGCCCTGAGGAAACACCTCAGCTGGCTGTGGTTCTTTGTCTACTGGGGTAATCTAAACTTCTATCCTGAAGGTTAGCAGTACTACCTGAATCAGATTATTCTGATTTTCCATTGACTCTAATTATAGGATATTGTAACACTGAGAGGTACCTTAAAAAAATCTTCCATATTCCAGATGTACACTTCTTTACCTTCATTGCATAGTAGCAATCCAATTTTCCCTTGGTAATCAAGATGAATTGCACCAAGTTAGTACAATCTCTAATTTATCTGCCTGATTGAATCCATGGAATTTAATGGAATCATTGCTGTATCTTACTGTAGAAGCATTTACACTTTTGGAACTAAGACCTTTAGTACAACAGAGCATAAGATCACAGGAATTGGAATCAAAAATTTTGAAGCCTATCACTAAAGGAATAGTGAGTGATGCCACTCCCACTTTCATCTTTTGATTTCTGGACCCATTAGTCCTAACTATACAAGAAACAAGACCGTATTTGGAGCTAATTTCAAGCCTACACAGCTTTCTGGAGGACAATGTCCTAGCCCTGCAATGTATTTCCACCTAACTGGCACTGTGACTGAAACTTTAAAAGGTCATTCTGTTACTGAATGGTGCCATACAGTTAGAGGTTCTTCATGTCCCAAACAAAGAATTGGACATGAGACACACAGATAGCAAAGCAAAGCAGCAATAGTTTATTCAGTGCAGTATTACACTCTCAGAGGAGGAGAGCAGACTGACCTCTGTTAGATGAGTTAAGCCCCAGCTTGGTGTAGTTTGAATTCTTTTATGATTTTTTTATCTTTTCCTAAGGTTGCTTAATTTCTAGCCAGTGTCTGCCTTTTGATTGATCATTCTTTGTTTCTTTGGTTTGTTCTTCATTTCACATAATTTTAAGAGGGTATAATAGCAGTTCATATCTTGAAGCTCAAGTAGCTAATTCCTGTGGTTTGTTTTAGGTTTTAGGGACACAAAACTGGCCTATTTTCTCTTTAATTGACCTGTCTACCTATTGGGATGTCCCACAGAAAGGAGATAGGCGGGCTCTATTTATTATTGATCACGAAATTTTGGTTTTTCAAAAATGAAGTCATAACTTTTAAAAAAGCCAAAAAGGGCTCATCTAAAATGAAGGTTTGCCCTTCCCTTATCGGCTTATACCCTTTCAACATGGTCCATCTTATTTCAAGTCTCTAATGCTATTTCTGGAGGTAACTTTTGACCTATAGTCCTATAGAAGTACACTAAAACTATTTGGAAGCATTCACTTAACTGATGCACTAGATACTGGAGTAAATCTCCCTAATTTAGTTTTCACTACTCATAGCTTACGTTAAGTTGCCTAAAAAGAATATATCGCTTGTGACTTCAGTACCTTCTATGTATCAACCAATGTCCATTGACTTTACCAAGGTTTAACATTCAGGATGATTCTAAAGAACTAGGTCAACCTATTCGCTGGATTTCAAAATCAGGAATATCGAAACCATAAGGGGCAGGAAAATGGTTAAAAAGACTTTCAAAGTGATTTTACTTCCAATGTGTTTGACTTTGACCTTTGTAAGGTCAGAATTGATTTAGGATGTTAGCCAAAAACATCGGGAATCAAGCCTATTTCCTGGCTTGGGCCTAAATTCAAATAGGCCTTGATTCTTTCAGTTAAGTTTTTTAAAAATATCCTCCATCACATAAACTCCTCATAACCCTGTCTTTAGAGGCATCTGAATTGATTGGATCTTTATGTAATGGTTATTTCAAGTGTCAAGGTTAATTGCCTCCTAAGCTGTCCTGTGTAAATGCTTCCAAATTATCCATGCAGTTCGGGAGGATTCATCATGGGGTACTAGGAACTAGAATGTAAATGTAGCATATAGACAATCAGGTTTTGACAAAATATCAGGAAAACATATTGATGTCCTTCACTCATCAGTTTTTATCAGATTGTACGGAAGGGCCATTTTTAGTATTCATGGAAAATGCTTGATGAAGTCCATAAAGATTGCAACAGGGGTTTAGTTTTATAAATAAGGTCCAGGCCAATATAGTTAACTTATAGAGTTTACTGGGTCGCAAATGCTGGCAGACAGGTCTACCGGTCCATAGCTAGTTTTGTGTTTTAGTTCAGACTCACGTTAATTTTCGCTTGTAAGCAATGGCTGTAATACACTACACAGTTTAATACAGGTACCTCCAATTTCATCCTGGATAGTTAGTGCTTAGGCAAACCTAAATCCCTGATTTGCCCTAATGCTCAATTTGGTTTTCCCCTTAATTAGAAACTAGCCAAACCTTCCATAGCTACAGTACCGCTGGTTGCGTCCACTCAAAATCTCTTTGACAGCTTGACTTAGAAGTAATGAATAGCAAGTGCTCTTGAACCCGAGTAAGGGTACGCTGCGTACATCTACTGGTACTGGTCATTTGGATTTTCTGCATATGTGCATAGTTTCAAAAACATGATGAGTCTGTTTTGAGACATATAAGGTGGAGAGCTCTGCCGACCTCATTCTTTCCATTTTGGCAATACTTACTATAAAGTTGGGACCTATTTCAAATTAGATAGATATGAAATATCTTTGTTCAGTACGTTTTCAAATTAGTGGATAATCCCAGTCCTATCGGTCCTGGGATACACCCACATCTAAATTGTTTTGTCACTATCCACATGGGGTTCCTCAAGACCCACTTAGACACAAAAAAGCTAAAGTTCCGCAAGGGTACTATTTTCTTTTAATACCTATATTGGTTTCAATGGCTCTGGTCATACTCTCAGCCATTGAAACCACAGCTTTTTTCAATCTGAAATCCAGCTCCGATGGGACTCATATCATCTGACAGTATAAATGAGATTTAACTCTATTTTATTTTTTGTTCCAGGATGATAGCACCTTTTTGAGCTGAAACCACAATTAGGATAATATAATAAGTGACCTTGCTTAACAGGGGATCACAAAACTCTCAACCTGCTTTGTCCAAAGAAGATGTTAGGAGGCTTGGCCTTGTTTTAATCAGTTGTTCATTATGGGCAGTTGAGGTAAGAATCATTTGGAAATTGACAGGTTACATATCAGACAAGGCAATTCAAAATGCAGTGTCCTAGCAGTAGTAAAACATAAATTATTATTAAATGACTTAAAACAGGTAATATTATTGGTAATAACCAATTTCTAAAAGGGAATAACAAGTTTATCAGCCAGCTTGTTTTGGCTTCTGTTTGTTCCCTTAGACTGCCAATGCAGGTAGAACTGGAGAAAAGTTACCAGGAGTTCAGGGTTAGAAGAGAGAGCTATTTTCTTAGTTTTTCTCAAGGTAAGAAAAAAACTGAAAGCAGCAAAGGTAGGTATGATTTTAGGTTTAAAAAAAAGTTATAAAATTAAGAGTAAAATATCTTGCAATTTCATTGAAACTTTATTGTAACATAAGGGAACAATTTTAGAAAGATTATTATAAATTATTTTCTTTTAATAATAACCACCTTAATCACATACAAAATTTTTTTCACAAATTCCCCTCCACAAACCTTATGATAACTTACACAGACAACCTATGACATGCTTGGACTTTCTGGCTTGTCCTAAATTTCCCTATTCCCTAAATAATCAGTCACTTTAGGCCAAATTTTAGCATACAAAATCCTTTCTTATACAAACCAACCTTTTATTAATAATCTTCCTTAACAAAAAATACATCTTCATATTCATATCTTTGTTCATATCTCTTTCTCTCCTACATACCAGTTCCTTTCTAGGTTATTTTATAAGTAACCATTCATAATTTTAATTGATCTATAGATAACTTTTGAATTGACTTTTTTCTTTTTTTATTATTATAATTTAAGTTCTAGGGTACATGTGCACAACATGCAAGTTTGTTACATAGGTATACATGTGCTATGTTAGTTTGCTAACCCATTAATTCATCATTTACATTAGCTATTTTTCCTAATGCTATCCCTCACCCAGCACCCCCTCCATGACAGGCCCCAGCGTTTGATGTTCCCCACCCTCTGTCCAAGTGTTCTCATTGTTTAATTCCTACCTATGAGTGAGAATATGCAGTATTTGATTTTCTGTCCTTGTGATAGTTTGCTCAGAATGATTGTTGCCAGATTCATCCATGTCCCTGCAAAGAACACGAACTCATTCTTTTTTATGGGGGGATAGTATTCCATGGTATACATGTACCACATTTTCTTAATCCAGTCTATCATTGATGGAACCCTTGGGTTGTCTCAAAGTCTTTGCTGTTGTGAATAGTGCCACAATAAACATAGGTGTGCACGTGTCTTTAGAGTAGCATTACTTATAATCCTTTGGGTATAAACCCAGTAATGGGATCACTGGGTCAAATGGTATTTCTAGTTCTAGATCCTTCAGGAATTGCCACACTGTCTTCCACAATGGTTGAACTAGTTTACACTCCCAGCAACAGCATAAAAGCATTCCTTCTTCTCCACATCCTCTCCTGTATCTGTTGTTTCCTGACTTTTTAATGATCATCATTCTAACTGGTGTGAGATGGTATCTCATTGTGGTTTTGATTTGCATTTCTCTGATGACCAGTGATGATGAGCATTTTTCATGTGTCTGTTGGCTGCATAAATGTCTTCTTTTGAGAAGTGTCTGTTCATATCCTTTGCCCACTTTTGATGGGGTTGTTTGTTTTTTCTTGTAAATTTGTTTAAGTTCTTTGTAGATTCTGGATATTAGCCCTTTGTCAGATGGGTAGATTGCAAAAATTTTCTCCCATTCTGTAGGTTGCCTGTTCACTCTGATGGTAGTTTCTTTTGCTGTGCAGAAGCTCTTTAGTTTAATTAGATCCCATTTGTCAATTTTGGCTTTTGTCATACTCTCAGCCATTGAAACCACAGCTTTTTTCAATCTGAAATCCAGCTCCGATGGGACTCATATCATCTGACAGTATAAATGAGATTTAACTCTATTTTATTTTTTGTTCCAGGATGATAGCACCTTTTTGAGCTGAAACCACAATTAGGATAATATAATAAGTGACTTTGGGCCCTTCAGATACAAATAGGGCAAATCTTGAGCCAGCTAAACTTCCCAATCTTCATACACCAATAAACGCCTAGGACTCTTTAGATGACCAAAGCAATGTTTTAATGCCTTTAGCTCTTGACGTAATTCAAGAAATGACTGTTTGAATGAAAATGAAATTGTAAACTACTTAACTTCTTTTGAAAATTATTAGAAGGGATTTCTCTTGTATATCGACTCATGTAGAACTCCACTGATTCTGGTGAACGATAAAATGGTGCCTATATTGCATTTGTACCTATTAGTTTCTTAACTTGTCTTTTCGATTACAGGTGGACTTTCGGGTTTGTCTTTCTGAATTCTAGCCCAACAGATAATAAATCTTTATGAAGATGGAGGAGGTTAAAAAACTTTCAAGGATTTGCAGTTTAAGGAGAAGTGGGGTTAATGTTGATTTCTATTGAGCATCTAAGAAAAGAAGGGAGGTCAGTGGAAAGTTTGAAACTTGGGCAGGCTTTTTTTCTTTTTATTATTATACTTTAAGTTCTAGGGTACATGTGCACAACATGCAGGTTTGTTACATAGGTATACATGTGCCATGTTGGTGTGCTGCACCCATCAACTCATCATTTACATTAGTATATCTCCTAATGCTATCCCTCCCCACCCCCTCCACAGGCCCCTGGTGTGTGATGTTCCCCACCCTGTGTCCAAGTGTTCTCATTGTTCAATTCCCACCTATGAGTGAGAACATGCAGTGTTTGGTTTTCTGTCCTTGTGATAGTTTGCTCAGAATGATGGTTTCCAGCTTCATCCATGTCCCTACAAAGGACATGAACTCATCCTTTTTATGGCTGCATAGTATTCCATGGTGTATATGTGCCACATTTTCTTAATCCAGTCTATCATTGATGGACATTTGGGTTGGTTCCAAGTCTTTGCTATTGTGAATAGTGCAATAAACATGTGCATGTGTCTTTATAGTAGCATGATTTATAATCCTTTGGGTATATACCCAGTAATGGGATCTGGGTCAAATGGTATTTCTAGTTCTAGATCCTTGAGGAATCACACTGTCTTCCACAATGGTTGAACTAGTTTACACTCCCACCAACAGTGTAAAAGCATTCCTATTTCTCCACATCCTCTCCAGCATCTGTTGTTTCCTGACTTTTAATGATTGCCATTCTAACTGGTGTGAGATGGTATCTCATTGTGGTTTTGATTTGCATTTCTCTGATGACCAGTGATGATGAGCATTTTTCATGTGTCTGTTGGCTGCATAAATGTCTTCTTTTGAGAAGTGTCTGTTCATATCCTTTGCCCACTTTTGATGGGGTTGTTTGTTTTTTCTTGTAAATTTGTTTAAGTTCTTTGTAGATTCTGGATATTAGCCCTTTGTCAGATGGGTAGATTGCAAAAATTTTCTCCCATTCTGTAGGTTGCCTGTTCACTCTGATGGTAGTTTCTTTTGCTGTGCAGAAGCTCTTTAGTTTAATTAGATCCCATTTGTCAATTTTGGCTTTTGTTGCCATTGCTTTTGGTGTTTTAGTCATGAAGTCCTTGCCCATGCCTATGTCCTGAATGGTATTGCCTAGGTTTTCTTCTAGGGTTTTTATGGTTTTAGGTCTAACATTTAAGTCTTTAATCCATCTTGAATTAATTTTTGTATAAGGTGTAAGGAAGGATCCAGTTTCAGCTTTCTATATGGCTAGCCAGTTTTCCCAGCACCATTTATTAAATAGAATCCTTTCCCCATTTCTTGTTTTGTCAGGTTTGTCAAAGATCAGATGGTTGTAGATGTGTGGTTATTTCTGAGGCTCTGTTCTGTTCCATTGGTCTATATCTCTGTTTTGGTACCAGTACCATGCTGTTTTAGTTACTGTAGTCTTTACTATAGTTTGAAGTCAGGTAGCATGATGCCTCCAGCTTTGTTCTCTTTGCTTAGGATTCTCTTGGCAATGCGGGCTCTTGTTTGGTTCCATGTGAACTTTAAAGTAGTTTTTTCCAATTCTGTGAAGAAAGTCATTGGTAGCTTGATGGGGATGGCATTGAATCTATAAATTACCTTGGGCAGTATGGCCATTTTCACAGTATTGATTCTTCCTATCCATGAGCATGGAATGTTCTTCCATTTGTTTGTGTCCTCTTTTATTTTATTGAGCAGTGGTTTGTAGTTCTCCTTGAAGAGGTCCTTTACATCCCTTGGAAGTTGGATTCCTAGGTATTTTATTCTCTTTGTAGCAATTGTGAATGGGTGTTCACTCATGATTTGGCTCTGTTTGTCTGTTATTGGTGTATAGGAATGCTTGTGATTTTTGCACATTGATTTTGTATCCTGAGACTTTGCTGAAGTTGCTTATCAGCTTAAGGAGATTTTGGGCTGAGATGATGGGGTTTTCTAAATATACAATCATGTCATCTGCAAACAGGGACAATTTGACTTCCTCTTTTCCTAATTGAATACCCTTTATTTCTTTCTCTTGCCTGATTGCCCTGGCCAGAACTTCCAACACTATGTTGAATAGGAGTGGTGAGAGGGCATCCTGTCTTGTGCCAGTTTTCAAAGGAATGCTTCCAGTTTTGCCCATTCAGTATGATATTGGCTGTGGGTTTGTCATAAATAGCTCTTATTATTTTGAGATATGTTCCATCAATACCTAGTTTATTGAGAGTTTTTAGCATGAAGGGCTGTTGAATTTTGTCAAAGGCCTTTTCTGCATCTATTGAGATAATCATGTGGTTTTTGTCTTTGGTTCTGTTTATGTGATGGATTACGTTTATTGATTTGCATATGTTGAACCAGCCTTGCATCCCAGGGATGAAGCTGACTTGATCATGGTGGATAAGCTTTTGATGTGCTGCTGGATTTGGTTTGCCAGTATTTTATTGAGGATTTTGCATCAATGTTCATCAGGGATATTGGTCTAAAATTCTCTTTTTTGTGTCTCTGCCAGGCTTTGGTATCAGGATGATGCTGGCCTCATAAAATGAGTTAGGAGGATTCCTCTTTTTCTATTGATTGGAATAGTTTCAGAAGGAATGGTACCAGCTCCTCTTTGTACCTCTGGTAGAATTCAGCTGTGAATCCATCTGGTCCTGGACTTTTTTTTGGTTGGTAGGCTATTAATTATTGCCTCAATTTCAGAGCCTGTTATTGGTCTATTCAGATTCAACTTCTTCCTGGTTTAGTCTTGGGAGGTGTATGTGTCCAGGAATTTATCCATTTCTTCTAGATTTTCTAGTTTATTTGCATAGAGGTGTTTATAGTATTCTCTGATGGTAGTTTGTATTTCTGTGGGATTGGTGGTGATATCCCTTTATCATTTTTATTGCATCTATTTGATTCTTCTCTCTTTTCTTCTTTATTAGTCTTGCTAGTGGTCTATCAATTTTGTTGATCTTTTCAAAAACCAGCTCCTGGATTCATTGATTTTTGAAGGGTTTTTGTGTCTCTATCTCCTTCAGTTCTGCTCTGATCTTAGTTATTTCTTGCCTTCTGCTAGCTTTTGAATTTGTTTGCTCTTGCTTCTCTAGTTCTTTTAATTGTGATGTTAGGGTGTCAATTTTAGATCTTTCCTGCTTTCTCTTGTGGGCATTTAGTGCTATAAATTTCCTCTACACTGCTTTAAATGTGTCCCAGAGATTCTGGTATGTGTCTTTGTTCTCATTGGTTTCAAAGAACATCTTTATTTCTGCCTTCATTTTGTTATTTACCCAGTAGTCATTCAGGAGCAGGTTGTTCAGTTTCCATGTAGTTGTGTGGTTTTGAGTGAGTTTCTTAATCCTGAGTTCTAATTTGATTGCACTGTGGTCTGAGAGACAGTTTGTTGTGATTTCTGTTCTTTTACATTTGCTGAGGTGCTTTACTTCCAACTATGTGGTCAATTTTGGAATAAGTGATGTGGTGCTGAGAAGAATGTATATTCTGTTGATTTGGGGTGAAGAGTTCTGTAGATGTCTTTTAGGTCTGCTTGGTACAGAGCTGAGTTGAAATCTTGGATATCCTTGTTGATTTTCTTTATCATTGATCTGTCTAATATTGATAGTGGGGTGTTAAAGTCTCTCACTATTATTATGTGGGAATCTAAGTCTCTTTGTAGTCTCTTAGGACTTTATGAATCTGGTTTCTCCTATATGGGGTGCATATATATTTAGGATAATTAGCTCTTCTTGTTGAATTGATCCCTTTACCGTTATGTAATGACCTTCTTTGTCTCTTTTGATCTTTGATGGTTTAAAGTCTGTTTTATCAGAGACTAGGATTGCAACCCCTGCTTTTCTTTCCATTTGCTTGGTAGATCTTCCTCCATCCCTTTATTTTGAGCCTATGTGTGTCTGCATGAGATGGGTCTCCTGAATACAGCACACTGATGGGTCTTGACTCTTTATCCAATTTGCCAGTCTGTGTCTTTTAATTGGGCATTTAGCCCATTTACATTTAAGGTTAATATTGTTATGTGTGAATTTGATCCTGTCATTATGATGTTAGCTGGTTATTTTGCCCATTAGTTGATGCAGTTTCTTCCTAGCATCTGGTCTTTACATTTGGCATGTTTTGCAGTGGCTGGTACTGGTTGTTCCTTTCAAAAACCAGCTCCTGGATTCATTGATTTTTGAAGGGTTTTTGTGTCTCTATCTCCTTCAGTTCTGCTCTGATCTTAGTTATTTCTTGCCTTCTGCTAGCTTTTGAATTTGTTTGCTCTTGCTTCTCTAGTTCTTTTAATTGTGATGTTAGGGTGTCAATTTTAGATCTTTCCTGCTTTCTCTTGTGGGCATTTAGTGCTATAAATTTCCTCTACACTGCTTTAAATGTGTCCCAGAGATTCTGGTATGTGTCTTTGTTCTCATTGGTTTCAAAGAACATCTTTATTTCTGCCTTCATTTTGTTATTTACCCAGTAGTCATTCAGGAGCAGGTTGTTCAGTTTCCATGTAGTTGTGTGGTTTTGAGTGAGTTTCTTAATCCTGAGTTCTAATTTGATTGCACTGTGGTCTGAGAGACAGTTTGTTGTGATTTCTGTTCTTTTACATTTGCTGAGGTGCTTTACTTCCAACTATGTGGTCAATTTTGGAATAAGTGATGTGGTGCTGAGAAGAATGTATATTCTGTTGATTTGGGGTGGAGAGTTCTGTAGATGTCTATTAGGTCTGCTTGGTGCAGAGCTGAGTTCAAGTCCTGGATATCCTTGTTAACTTTCTGTCTCATTGATCTGTCTAATATTGACAGTGGGTGTTAAAGTCTCCCATTATTATTGTGTGGGAGTCTAAGTCTCTTTGTAGGTCTCTAAGGACTTGCTTTATGAATCTGGGTGCTCCTGTATTGGGTGCATATATATTTAGGATAGTTAGCTCTTCTTGTTGAATTGATCCCTTTACCATTATGTAATGGCCTTCTTTGTCTCTTTTGATCTTTGTTGGTTTAAAGTCTGTTTTATCAGAGACTAGGATTGCAACCCTGCTTTTTTTTTTTCCATTTGCTTGGTAGATCTTCCTCCATCCCTTTATTTTGAGCCTATGTGTCTCTGCATGAGATGGGTCTCCTGAATACAGCACACTGATGGGTCTTGACTCTTTATCCAATTTGCCAGTCTGTGTCTTTTAATTGGGCATTTAGCCCATTTACATTTAAGGTTAATATTGTTATGTGTGAATTTGATCCTGTCATTATGATGTTAGCTGGTTATTTTGCCCATTAGTTGATGCAGTTTCTTCCTAGCATCAATGGTCTTTACAATTTGGCATGTTTTGCAGTGGCTGGTACTGGTTGTTCCTTTCCATGTTTAGTGCTTCCTTCAGGAGCTCTTGTAAGGCAGGCCTGGTGGTGACAAAATCTCTCAGCATTTGCTTGTCTGTAAAGGATTTTATTTCTCCTTCACTTATGAAGCTTAGTTTGGCTGGATATGAAATTCTGGGTTGAAAATTCTTTTCTTTAAGAATGTTGAATATTGGCCCCACTCTCTTCTGGCTTGTAGAGTTTCTGCTGAGAGATCCACTGTTAGTCTGATGGGCTTTCCTTTGTGGGTAACCCGACCTTTCTCTCTGGCTACCCTTAACATTTTTCCTTCATTTCAACCTTGGTGAATCTGACAATTATGTGTCTTGGGGTTGCTCTTCTCAGGAGTATCTTTGTGGTGTTCTCTGTATTTCCTGAATTTGAATGTTGGCCTGCCTTGCTAGGTTGGGGACGTTCTCCTGGATAATATCCTGAAGAGTGTTTTCCAACTTGGTTCCATTCTCCCCATCACTTTCAGGTACACCAATCAAATGTAGATTTGGTCTTTTCACATAGTCCCATATTTTATGTAGGCTTTGTTCATTTCTTTTACTCTTTTTTCTCTAAACTTCTCTTCTTGCTTTATTTCATTAATTTGATCTTCAATCACTGATACCCTGTCTTCCACTTGGTCAAATCACCTATTGAAGCTTGTCCACGCATCACGTATTCCTCAGGCCATGGTTTTCAGCTCCATAAGGTCATTTAAGGTCTTCTCTACACTGTTTATTCTAGTTAGCCATTCATCTAATCTTTTTCCAAAGTTTTAAGCTTCCTTGTAATGGGCTTGAACATCCTCCTTTAGCTCAGAGAAGTTTATTACAGACCTTCTGAAGCTTCCTTCTGTCAACTCATCAAAGTCATTCTCCATCCAGCTTTGTTCTGTTGCTGTCAAGGAGCTGTGATCCTTTTCAGGAGAAGAGGCACTCCGGTTTTTAGAATTTTCAGCTTTTGTGTTCTGGTTTCTCACCATCTTTGTGGTTTTATCTGCCTTTGATCTTTGATGTTGGTGACCTACAGATGGGGTTTTGTTGTGGATATCCTTTTTCTTGATATTGATGCTATTTCTTTATCTTTGTTAGTTTTCCTTCTAACAGTCAGGTCCCTCAGCTGGAGGTCTGTTGGAGTTTGCTGGAGGTCCATTCCAGACCCTGTTTGCCTGGGTATCACCAGCGGATGCTGCAAAACAGCAAATATTGCAGAACAGCAAATATTGCTGCCTGATCTTTCCTCTGGAAGCTTTGTCAAAGAGGGACACCTGCCTCTATGAGGTGTCAGTTGGCCCCTACTGGCAGTGTCTCCCAGTTAGGCTACTGGGGTCAGGGACCCACTTGAGGAGGCAGTCTGTCCATCTCAGATCTCACACTGCTGGGACCACTGCTCTCTTCAGAGCTGTCAGACAGGGACGTTTGTCTGCAGAAGTTTCTGCTGCCTTTTGTTCAACTATTCTCTGCCCTCAGAGGTGGAGTCTACAGAGGCAGCAGGCCTTGGTGAGCTTCAGTGGGCTCCACCCAGTTTGAGCTCCTCTGGCCACTTTGTTTACCTACTCAAGCCTCAGCAATGGCAGATGCCCCTCTCCCAACTAGGCTGCCACCTCACAGGTCAATCTCAGACTACTGTGCTAGCAGTGAGCAAGGCTCCATAGGTGTGGGTCCTGCCATGCCAGGTACAGGATATAATCTCCTGGTTTGCCATTTGTTAAGACTATTGGAAAAGCACAGTATTTGTGTGGGAGTGCCCCATTTTTCCAGGTACCATCTGTCATGGCTTCCTTTAGCTAGGAAGGGGAAATCTCCCGACCCCTTGTGCTTCTTCAGTGAGGTGATGCCCCACCCTGCTTTGGCTCAACCTCCATGAGCTACACCCACTGTCCAATCAGTCCCAATGAGTTGAACCAGGTACCTCAGTTGAAAATGCAGAAATCACCCATCTTCTGCATCTATCACACTGGGAGCTGCAGACCAGAGCTGTTCCTATTTGGCCATCTTGGAACGGACCTTCGAATTAGACACATCTTTTAATAAGACTAGTTCCCAGGAGGATTTTGGCCTCCAATGCCACTCAGAGAAGTGCTGAATTTAACAAATTATTAATAACAGAAGGGAAATTATAGGTATAAATTTCAGGGCATGCAAGCATAGGGCAATGTGTGTTGAGAGCTGCTGTTACAACAGTGTACAGGCCTTTTCATTTTATTGCAAGTTGTAAATACACCAGGTTTTCAAACAAGAAAGAGTACCCTGTTCCTGCCAGGGAAATTCAAGTGGTAGGTCCTTGTAGAACCACATTAGGTTTATTGGTATTTATTCCAGATTCATTAGCCATGATGCTTGGATTCCATTTTTCCCAAGGGTCAAAGTTCCTAGGCCTTATAGCTGAACAACAATTGCATAAGGGGTGATAGTCTTCATCACCATTTTTACAGGAGTGGTTAGATTGACATAATATAGTTCAGATTCTACCCATTTGGAAGAAAACTAATTGAAGAAAAACTAGAATAACTATTATTATCCAACTTATGGTAACTATACAACACAGACACCATGGAAAGTTGGTAAGCATTTACTTATTTCTTGATTGTTTTTTAAACAGATACTTCAGGTCTTCTACAAGTTTACAAGTATCGTGGCTGCTGGGAGCTTCTGGTTCCAGGTCCATGGCCTCAGGTATAGCTGGTAATACATCCTAGAAAGATGTATTCAACTATCTAACCCTAAAACTTTAATTGCTGAGGACATGGCCAATATTACTGAAAATGGTCCCTTCCATTTGGGTTGTAGTTGTTGAGTAGGTGACCCCTCTTTCCATGTTTTCATTAGCACCATATCTCCTGGCTTTATTTTGTATTTCTGGTTAGTTCCCAGTGTGGGGAGTCATTGAGTCCCAAACTTCTGTAACGTTTGCTGAAAATTGTTCCAGTCTAACTAAGTATTTTATCAGACTGGCTGTTTCTAGATCATTATTAAGTCATTAGTTACAAATAATCTCCCATATAACATTTTATATGGGTTCATATTAATTCTTGCTCTTGGGGAATTGCAGACTCTTAAGAGGCCTATGGACAACAAATGAGTCCAACTTTCTGATGTTTCCTGACATAGTTTAGCTAATGCTCATTTTAGAGTTTGATTAGCTCTTTACACTTTTCTGGAAGATTGAGGTCTCCATGCTGAATGTCAACAGTATTTGATTCCAAGAGCTCTAGCAACCCCCTGAGTTATCTGGGAGACAAAAGATGGGCTGTTGTCACTTTGGAGACTCTGGAGTAACCCAAACTGGGGGATTATTTATTTTAATAGAGTCTTCACAACTTTGTTAGCCCTCTCTATTCTGGCAGGGTAAGTTTCAACCCAGACAGTAAAGGTATCTATTAACATTAGTAGAAATTTATACCCTCTACAAACTGGTATATGAGTAAAGTCCAGTTGTCAGTTTTCCCTGGGTAAGTCCCCCTTCTCTGGATTGTCCCCATTAGAGGAAGCATTTTGTATCCATGGTTGTTGACTGCCCTCAGTGTACAGGCCTGACAGACATGTTTCACTACCAGAGCTAAATGAAGCCCCACAAAGAGGCTGTTTACCATGGCCAAAGTGGCATCTGTCACAACATGAAAAGAGCCTTGTAGGGATTTTATGATTTTCCACTGGGCTGCTTGGGGAAGATATTTTTTTTATCGCATATGCGACCAAAATTCCTGTTTTAGTCTCCCTTGCTATTTTATTAGCTGTTATTCCTGTGATGTATATTCTGGTTTTATTAAGGAGTCACAAAAAGGGAGCAGTGCTAAGATTTGCTGAGACTGCACCCTGGGGGTCACTACTTTGGCTTCCTTATCAGCTTTTGTGTTCCCTTGTGCTATAATGATTAAATATTTTTCATGTCTCTTACAATGTATTGTGGCTATTGCCTTTGGCAGATGTATTACTTCTAGTAGTTAAATAATTTTGGGTCCATGTTTTATGGAAGAATTTCTCCCAGTTAATAATCTTCTTTCTTTCCATACTGCAGCATGAGAATGAATCACAAGAAAGGCATGCCTGGGATCTGTATATATGTTAAGGCTTTTCCCTTTTCTTAATATCAGAGCTTGGGTAAGAAAAATAATCTCAGTCTTTTGTGTGGACCTGTCTAGGAGCAACAGCTGGGCCTTAATAACAGTATTATGGTTTACTATTGCATGTCCAGCTCAGTGCTCCCACCTGTCACAAAACTGATACCATCTGTGAACCAGTCATCTTCAGAATCTCGGAGAGGTTGATCCTTTAAATGAGGCTGGCTTGCATATATATGTGCAGTGACCTGTTCACAGGAGTGATGAGTCATTGGGCTTGTAGGCATAAATGAAGCTGGGTTTAAAGTGTTACAGGTTTTAATGGCTACATTTGGATTCTCTAGGAGCATTACTTGATATTTGGTTAACACTTCCCCTGTCATCCAGATGTGTCCTTTTATTTCAAAGACTGACTTACCTGATGTGGGGTTAACACTTCTAGGAACTGGCCCAACGTGATCTTAATGGCTTCTTCCACTAACATAGCAGTAGCTGCTATTACTTGTAAGCAGTTTGGCTACCTGGTGGCTACCCCTATTTAATTTTTTGAAAAGTAGGCAACAGGTCTGGGTTATTTTTCTAATTTTTGAGCAAGCACTCATATTGCTATGCCTTTTTTTCTTTCTTCGACATGCAGGAAAAAGGGCTTAGTGAGGTTTGGAATGCTGGGTGCAGGAGCCTGACTGACAGCCTGTTTTAACTTGTTAAAGGTTTTCTTCATTTCTGGGGTCCATTCCATTGGCTTATTTTCTGACGCCCTTGTGGCCTTATAGAAGGATCTTGCTATGAGTTCAAAATTTGGGATTTGTATTCTACAAAATACAGCCATTCCCAGAAATGTGCAGAGCTGTTGCTTATTGTGGGGAGGCTCCAAGTCACATATGGCTTGTACCCACTCTGGGGATATTTTGGGACTCCAGGTGTTAAAACGTACCCCAAATATTGAACTTGCTGAAGAGTAATTTGGCTTTTTTCTTTGGCACTTTATAACCCGATTCTACCAGAAAGCTCAATGCTTTTATAGTATTTTGATCAGAAGTTTCCCTGGTAAGATTACTTGTGTGTAAGAATGTCATTTATATACTGCAGTATGCTTCCATTATCTAGCTGTAAGTCTCTCTGATCTTTTTCTAAGTCTCGGGCAAAATAATGGGTGCTATCCCAAAAGCCCTGGAGGAGCGTCGTCCAAGTGTATTGTTGCTTTTCTGTTGTATTTTAATCTTCCTATTCAAAGGCAAAAAGGTATTGAGATTTTGGGGCCAGAGGAATGGAGAAAAAGGCATCTTTTAAGTCTAAGACTGAAAACCATTTGGCATCTCCTGGCACTTGAGCGAGGAGAGTATATGGATCTGCTACCAGTGAGCAGAGGGAGATAACAGCTTCATTAATTATTCTAAGATCTTGTACTAGCCAGTATTCTCCTGAAGGTTTTAAGAAGGTTAATATAGGGTTGTTGTAAGGGGAGCTACAAGGTGTCAAAAGCTCATGGGCTAGCAGTTCCTGAATGATGGGCAGTAATCCTCTCCTTGCCTCTGGTTTAATCGGATATTGTTTTTGACTAGAAAAGTATCCAGGGTTTTTAAGCTATATTTTGACTGGTATTGCCATTTTAGCTTTCCCCAATTTCCCAGCATACCACGGTAGCAGGTTGACCTGTTTATTACCATGATCTGGGATGTTGTTTATATTTTTAATCATTAATATCCATGCCTGGCAGAGCTTGAACTGCAGCAGTGCCCTTATTTTGACCATAATGTCCCTTTCTAATAAAGGAACTGGGTGGGTTGGCATTATTAGAAACTCCTGCTGAAAAATTTTTGTTTCAAATGACAGATCAGGGGAAGAGTAAAAATTCTAGTCTATGGTTTTCTTTCCATTCCCATAACACTTGTAGATCAGGGGGAGTTATCCTGTGTAAGCAGTGAGGACAGAGAAATTTGCCCCATGTGTCAAACAGAAATGAAAAATGGATGTCCCCGCATGTTCTCACTCATAGGTGGGAATTGAACAATGAGATCACTTGGACACTGGAAGGGGAACATCACACCACACCGGGGCCTATTGTGGGGAGGGGAGGGGAGGGATGGCATTGGGAGTTATACCTGATGTAAATGACGAGTTGATGGGTGCTGACGAGTTGATGGATGCAGCACACCAACATGGCACATGTATACATATGTAACAAACCTGTGCATTGTGCACATGTACCCTAGAACTTAAAGTATAATAAAATAAAATATAATAAAGAAAAATGGGTGCCCATGATGTCCAGAGTTACCTAGGTCTCCTTAGTGGTAATGATGTTCCTGGACAGGAACAGTGAGGAAGACCCTGGACCCTTTCAGTCTTTGTTTAGTTTCCCCTCTTGCACTGCTAGAGTTTTAACTGGCTGGGACCCTCAATGAGACTGTGGATAGTCAATTCTCCAGTGCCAGGGATTATGGCAGGAACCTTTGCATTGCTGACAGGAGCTTGGAGGAGGCTTGGTGAAATTCTCTACCCAATGTCCATTTTTCCTGGATTTAAAGCAAGAGCTCTTATCTCTGGGCCCTTGCTGGCTTCCCTCAGACACCTCTTGGGCCTTTGGAGTGTTGCCAATGAGGTAGCCATAATTTTGTCTTGCTGTTTCTTTTCTTCCCTTCCTCCAGGTTATAATTGTTATATATCATGAAGGAAGTATCAAGAAATTCTGCTTGGTGTGTTTGTGACTCCATCTGCAGCTTCTGGAGCTCACACCTAATGTCTGGGGTGGATTGACTGATAAAATGCTGGGCCATAAGTACTTTCCCTTTCTGAGAGGCTGGATCTAAGTTGGTGAATTTTTTGAAAGCCTCTTCTAGCCAGCTATATAACATGACTGGATTTTCTTCTCTACCTTGGGTGACTTCTCTTAGCTTGTCATAGTTTATGGGCTCTGCTATTCTCTTTCTTATTCCCCTTATAAAACCTCTAGAAATTTTGCTTTATGGGTCATCCATCTAGGGAGTTATATTTCCATTCAGGTCAATTATGGGAATCGCATCTACCCCATGATGATTTCTGTCTGGATTTAGGGTAAATAAATGATCTACTTCTTGATGGGCAGCCTCAGAAATCTGTTCTTTCTCTAATGGGGTGCAATAAGTAGCTAGGATGAATTGCACATTCCTCCATGAAAGATCAAATGCCAGGAAGAAAGTTTGAAACCATTTTACAAACTTCCTGGGATTTTCAGAATAGCTTCCTAGTTTTTTCTTGCATTTTTGTATATCTGTCACTGAGAAAGGGGCCTGTACTCTCATTGCGCTTTCTGGTCCTGCCACTTCTCTGAGAGGGAGCAGGGTTGGACAAGGATCAGCATATGGGGTGCACTGGCAGGTGTGGGGAAGGCTTAATGGAGCTTCTATGGGTCCCTGTGATTATCTTTCTGGCATACTAGGTGAAGAATGATATGGAGGGAGCTGTTGCTCCCCCTGAGAGACTGATGTACCCTGCAATAGGGGGTTTTCTACTATGTCTAATTCTGCCTTGGAATCCCCCTTTTGAGAACCTTTCCCTGTGGCCTTGCATATGGATGGATTTTGATATAAAGTCAAAAAGGCTTGAACATATGGGATTTCTGATCATTTTCTTTGCTTTTTGCCAAGTATGTCTAGCTGCAGGATGATGTTAAAATTAAGGCTACCATTGACCACCCATTGCTTCTGGTAATGTGGCCAAACCATGTTACAGTAGAATATTAAGTGTTTCTTCTGCTAGTCGTCAGGGTCAAATTGTTCCCAGTGGTTGAGGATGCAGCCAAGATGGGTATCAGGCAAAACTGAGACAAAGTTTTCATGCTTGGCTGTGGAGGAGAATAAGGGGAAACCAGGATCTCTGGTTTAATGCTTCTCACTGGGTGTACTCTGTGGAGTGTCTGTGCCAGAGATGAAGTCCACTGGGGCATCCCCCATATGGTTCCCTTTTCAGTGTGCCAGATATCTATGGTCTTAGAATGTCAGATATTTCTGACCTTGGATGGGCACCAGTGCTACTTAGAACCTGGAGATTTCTTCACAACTGGTGTCCAACAATGAGTTTTCCCTTTGTGCCTGGGTGTAATCCCTGGCCCTTTGCATCTCTATAACCAGCAAAAATGTTTTTTTTTTTTCTCCAAAGAGCCTTCCTAGCTAGATAGGAGACTATGGCTCTGATTGCTAACACTTATAAAAGACGGGTCTGGAATCGGTTAGTTGAAGGCCTATCAAGAGGGTTTCTCTAGACTCAAGATATACCAAAGAAGCCAGGCAATGCAATTTCCCCAAACATCACCTGCATGTTTGAGGAAGTGGTATCAAATGTGCCATTATGTCCTATGGCTTAACATGCAGCCTATTATATGAGGTGGTCCCCCTAAGTCAGAGCCATCACACACACACACACACACACACACACACACACACACAAACCCACTCTATTCTGTTTAGTCAATGATGGGGCCGCATGTGTGGAATTAATGGGAGACTTTCTGTTCCCCACATAGCATATGCAGTCATTATAATTCTCTCTTTAGAGGAAATGACCTGTATTGACCCTACACTTACTGTTGGGATTTAATACCTTGGTCCCCTTATCCCTAATATGGCATAAAACAAACATATCTGATCTTAAATGGGAAAGATCTGAAGTCATAATGTTATTGCCACACACACATAAACCTCCCTGAAGCAGGGATTTGTCTTGCACCTGGCAGAGCGTAATTGCTCCATTCCCTGACCGAGTTATCCTGTCATGGGAGTCTTCTCCCCAGTGGCTCTTAACTGCCCTACCCATGCCCATGATAGAGTGGCTTGAACACAAGACAACAGAAAGACACGACCAAAAATAAAATGTTGCCTCCTGGCTGGCTCACCAAATTTGTTACTAGATGGTGTCATGCAGTTGCAGGTTCTTGGTGTCCCAAACAAATAATTTTTTGTGACACACACAGCAAAGCAAAGCACCAATAGTTTATTAGGTGCAGTATTACACTCTCAGAGTGGGAGAACAGACTGACCTCTGTGAAATGGCATCAGCCCCAGCTTGGTGTAGTTTGAATATTTTTACGTTTTCTCTTTTTTTCCCAAGGCTGCCTAATCTCTAGCCAGTGTCTTCCTTATGATTGATCAGTGGGTTGCTCAGTTTATTTGGCCCTTGTGTGCTTGCATGTCATTTCCATCCCATAATTTTAAGTACAGGCATAATATGCAGTCCATATACATGAACTTCAAGTAGCGAATTACCATATGGGGACATTTTAAGGATAATTTTTCTCTTTAATGTACATGCCCATCTCTGAGGAGTTGCCCCTGACATGCATGGTCTGGATCTAGCCAGTCATGGGGGCTCCTTACTCACTTTTTAAAAATCTCACTTTTGTTTTGGCTGCTGAACCTCTGCTTTTTTCTACCTTCTTGTTCACTCACCCCTTCACCATGCTTCTGCTCTTACTCATTCTGCCCTTTATCCAACCTCTGATTTTCTCTACTATCTCCTGCCTCAATTCCAGATTTCTATCAAGCTCTTATTCCATAGGTCAGGGAACCAATAAGGAATTTTGCCCATTGCTGAGCCTAAATGTTCTAATTATGCATGCCCAAACTAGGGAAATAACTATAGGATGAATTTGCAGACCCACTGGATCTACTGTAGATGGACTTAAGCTGAAAGTTTATTGATCATCTGATCTACATAAACTCCTGCTCTAGTGAACAACAGTGACATTCTGGGTCTTCTGGAATTAGTCTATTCAGGGCCAGTGCCTATTTAATCCCTAAAAAGTCAGTTATTTTCTTAACTCTTTGCACAGTCAGCCTGTTAAAAGATCATAGGTGCCTTTGGGGAAAGCTTGGAGATAGATTAACATTGTAAATTTCTGGCAGTGTAACTGGATCACTTATTAAGGGGTCTTGGTCTCTCCTTTGTTCAAGGAATCTGGATCTGTAAACTGTCTCAAATATGTTCATTGATTAAGAAGTTGTAACTCTGTGTTTTAAAAGTCAAGTTAGGCATCTGCTCAATAAACTTAGACCTCTTCCACTTACAAAAACCAAGTAATAATTTAGTAGACTGTTCATCTATTTCACTGTGAACAACTAACTAGCCAATGCCATACGTCTCTGCAAGAAAGACTATCTCATTACTACTTTGACTGCTATGCATTATGGAAACCATGTTTACATTGTCTTGTCAATTAAGTTCTGCCACTTTGCCCTTGTCTTCCTAGCATCCAATTTATCCTCATTGCATTTAGGGTTTTCAATTTGGTAGCAGTAGTTTCCACTGTAGTTTTTGCCTACAGAGAAAAGTGACCATATGACTCAAAGATGTTGGAGATCCCCTCACAAATTTATTTCTCATTATCATGGCAAAAAGTGTGTTCTTTGGACCCTCCTGGGATATAGAAATATTACATGATAAATCCCTTCTAACATTTCAATCTCTAACAAGGCAGTTCTGACATTTCTACTTCATTTGTAGCAGGCCATCTTTTGGTTCATGTTTCCATCAATTAACCATTCAAATGGACAGAAGCCTTTCTAATCTCTCAGGTTAAAACATCGAATCCAGAATCTCTGCTTAGTAGACCCATATCAACGATTTCAGTCTGATCCAACTCTGTTTCTTCCACCATTATCCTACACCCTGATATACATTTCTAAGCATATAACCCAGATTTTTGTCCATATAAATTAGAAAAAGGATGGAAATCCCTTAGTGTGTAGCATGCTTCCTCATGGGTCACACTTTATAGCTCACCCTTTGGGGCTTGCTGGGACCTAAATCTAGTTATAGACTCATACACACATACACACACACATGTGTACACACATGCACACACATACAGTTTTTCCTACATAACAAACTTTGTACCTGTTCACCACCCCAGTTCCCAAGCCACCCTTAGGTAACCACCATTCTCCTCTCTGTGTCTATGAATTAGACTTTAAAATTCCACATATAAGTACAATTATACAGCACTTTTCTTTCTTCTTCTGGGTTATTTCACTTTACATAATGTCTTCGAGGTTCATCCATGTTGTTGCAAACGTCAGTATTTCCTTCTTTTTTAAGAGTAAATAACATTATACTTTCACTAAGATTGTTCTTGTGGAATTTGGTAAGTGATATTTGGAAGCCCGTAGAGCTATGGTCAAAAGGAAATATCTTCAGTTAACTACTTGAAAGAAGCTTTCTGAGAAACTGCTTTGTGTTCTATTAATTCATCTCACAGAGTTACAGCTTTGTCCTCAAGAAGCCTTCGCTAAGACTGTTCTTGTGGAATTTGCAAAGTGATATTTGGAAGCCCTTAGAGGGCTGTGGTGAAAAGGAAATATCCTAAGATAAAAACTGAAAAGAAGCTTTCTGAGAAACTGCTTTGCTTCTGTTAATTCATCTCACAGAGTTACAGCTTTCCTCAAGAAGCCTTCGCTACGACAGTTCTTGTGAAATATGCAAAGTGATATTTGGAAGCGATAGAGGCTATGGTAAAAAATTAAATATCTTCTGTTAAAACTGGAAAGAAGCTTTCTGAGAAACTGCTTTGTGTTCTGTTAAT